>SJYR01004811.1:0-77144 GCA_006410655.1 Kobus ellipsiprymnus
ACCCATGTGTCAACTCGACAGGAAGCCTGACACTGCTGCTCCAGTTCGGAAGCCAAGCGGACATGCAGGGCTCCATTCGAGACGAGGCCTGATTCCCCTGTGGGGACTCCAGAGGGTCCCGAAAGTCAGTGCCAGCACTGGAGACGAATCCTCATGTTCCGCCCTCTGCTCCAGAAGAGGATATAGGTCCTGGCTCTGACTGGAATGAAATCCCGAGAGGTGTCTCGTGGCTCGCAAGGAGAAGGGCCTTTGCTGAGGCCACCCGTGCTGGTCCCTGAGGTCCCCGTCGTAACTCGTGAGGACTTGCCGCAAGTCGAGAAAAACGAGGAGGTTCGCCACTCAAGGCAAGATGAGGCCCTTTTCCACTGCGGCCTCATGAGAGAAGCTACTCCTTCCCTCTTGAACCTAGGGAAGGTCCTTTAAACCCTCGCAGCAACTCCAGAAGTTCCTCCTCATACCCGTCTCCACTCAAGAAGAACACTGAGGGTCCCGCCACCATGTAAGAGCAGCCCCGTTCCCCTCCTCCACTCCAGATGATTGTTCTTTCCCTACTTCTTCGGGAATTGATTCCCGGTTTTCATGTCCCATCTGAAGAGGAGGTGCTCTCCACAGGAATGTCGACAGGAACTCCAGGGATCATGCCACCATTCCAAAAGACCCCCAAATATCACATACCTCTGCAGAGGAACCTGATTTCCCTGCACTGCCTCAACTGTGACACCGAGGTTTGAATCACACCACGGTGACACGTGGGACAGCCCAGTGGGAAAGCCACGTGTGAAAGACCCAGATCCCTGTGTCAACGTGAAGGGAAGCCTGACACTGGTGCTACAGCTATTTCCCTGCACTGCCTCAACTGTGACACCGAGGTTTGAATCACACCACGGTGACACGTGGGACAGCCCAGTGGGAAAGCCACGTGTGAAAGACCCAGATCCCTGTGTCAACGTGAAGGGAAGCCTGACACTGGTGCTACAGCTCGGAAGCAAAGCGGACATGCAAGGCTCCATTCGAGACGAGGCCTGATTCCCCGGGGGAGACTCCAGAGGAACCCCAAAGTCCGTGCCAGCACTGGATACGAAACCTCAGGTTCCCCCTTCTGCTCCAGAAGAGGACATTTGTCCCGGCACTGCCTGGAGTGGATTCCAGAGAGATGCCTCGCCACTCACATGAAGGGCCTTTCCTGACTCCACGGGTGCCAGTCCCTGAGGTCCCCATCGTAACTCGAGAGGATCTGCCGCAAGTCAAGAAAAACGAAGAGGTTCTGCACTCCAGGCAAGATGAGGCCCATTTCCGCTGGGCCATCACGAGAGAAACTGCACCATCCCTCTTGAACCTCGACAAGGTCTTTCAAACTCTCGCAGCAATCAAGAAGTTCCCCGTCATACCCGTCTCCACTCGAGAGGAACACCGAGAGTCCCGCCACCACGCAAGAGCAGCCCCGTTTCCCCCTCCTCCGCTCCAGATGATTTTTCTTTCCCTTCTTCTTCGGTAATGGATTCCCGGTGTTCCTGTCCCATCTGAAGAGGAGGTGCTCTCCACAGGAAAGTCGACAGGAAGTCCAGGGGTCGTGCCACCATTCCAAAAGACCCCCAAATATCACAGCCCTCTCCAGAGGAACCTGATTTCCCTGCACTGCCTCAACTGTCACACCTAGGATTGACTCACACCACGGGGACAGGTGGGGCAGCCCTGTGGGAAAGCCTCGTGTGACAGACCCAGATCCCTGTGTCAACCCGAAGGGAAGACTGACACTGCTTCTACAGCACGGAGGCCAAGCGGACATGCATGGCTCCATTCGAGAGGAGGCCTGACAACCCTGCGGAGACTCCAGATGAACACCAATATCCGTTTCAGCCCTGGAGAGGAAACATCCTTTCCGGTCTCTGCTCCAGACCAGGACCTACGACCCAGCACCGACTGGAGAAGAATCCCCAGAGGCCCCTCGCACCTCGCATGGTGTCTGACCTTTCCTGAGGCCACAGGAGCAGGTCCCTGAGGTCCCCGTCGTAACTCGAGAGGAAACTGCCGCAACTCGAGAAAAACCAGGAGGCTCTCCCCTCCAGGCGAGATGAGGCCCTTTTCCGCTTTGGCGTCTCCAGGGAAATCACACCTTCCGTCTGGAACCTGCAAGGAGTCCTTCAAACCCTTGGAGCAACTCAAGAAGTTGCCCGACCTACCCCTCTGCACTCGAGAGGAACACCGAGGGTTCCAGCAAACTCAAGAGGAACCCCGTTTCCCACTTTTCCCTCGACATATGGGTTTCATTCCCTGCTTCATCGGTCCAGGTTTCTCAGCATTCCCGTCACACCTCAAGGTGAGGCACTGTCAACAGGAAATCGAGAGGAACTCCCGGTGAAGTGCCACCATTCCCAAAGACCCCCGAAGGTCTCCGTCCAGTACAGAGGAACCTGAATTTCCTCTACTGCCTCGAATGTCACCCCGAGTATCGACTCACGCGAAGGTGGCACGTGTGACAGCCCTGTGTGAAAGCCTCGAGTGAAAGATACAGATCCCTGTGTCAACTCGACAGGAAGTCTGACACTGCTGTTACTGCTCGGAAGCAAAGCGGGCATGCAGGGCTTCATTCGAGACAAGGTCTGATTCCCTGGGGGAGACTCCAGAGGAACCCCAAGGTCCGTACCAGAACTGGAGACGAAACCTCATGTTCCACCCTCAGCAACAGAAGATAACAGGTCCCGTCACTGACTGGAGTGGATTCCAGAGAGGTACCTCGCTACTCGCATGGAGAAGGGCCTTTCCTGAGTCCACGCCTGCCCGTCCCTGAGGTCCCCGTCGAAAGTCGAGAGGACCTGCCGCCAATCGAGAAAATCGACGAGGTTCTCCACTCCAGGCAAATTGAGGCCCTTTTCCATTGCGGCATCACGAGAGAAACCGAACGTTCCCTCTTGAACCTCAACAAGGTCCTTCAAACCCTCGCAGCAACTTAAGAAGTTCTGGATCATATCCGTCTCCACTTGAGAAGAACACCAAGGGTCCCGCCACCACTCAAGAGGAGACGCGTTTCCCCCTCCTCCGCTCGAGATGATGTTCCATTCCCTGCTTCGTCAGGAATGGATTCCCATGATCCTGTCCCAACTGAAGAGGAGGTGCTCTCACCAGGAATGTCGACAGGAACTCCAGGGGTCGTCCCACCATTCTAAAAAAGACCCCCAAATATCACAGCCCTCTCCAGAGAATCCTGATTTCCCTGCACTGCCTCAACTGTCACACCGAGGATTGATTAACACCACGGTTACACGTGGGACAGCCCTGTGGGAAATCCTCGTGTGAAAGACTCAGATCCCTTTGTCAACACGAAGGGAAGCCTGAAACTGCTGCTACCGCTCGAAAGCCAAGCGGACATGCAGGGCTCCATTCGAGACGAGGCCTGATTCCCCTGTGGAGACTCCAGAGGAACCCCAAAGTCCGTGCCAGCACTGGAGACGAAACCTCAGGTTCCGGCCTCCACTCCAGAAGAGGACCGGTCCCGGCACCGAATGGAGTGGATCCCCGAAATGTGCCTCGCCACTCGCATGGAGAAGGGTCTCACGTGTGCCGGTCCCTGAGGTCGCTGTTGTAACTCGAGAACACCTGCCACAAGTCGAGAAAAACGAGGAGGTTCTCCACTCCAGTAAAGATGAGGACCTTTGCCGCTGCGGCGTCACGAGAGAAACCACACCGTCCCTCTTGAACCTCGACAAGGTCCTTCAAACCCTCGCAGCAAATCAAGAACTTCTCCGTCATACCCGTCTCCACTCGAGAGGAACACCGAGTGTCCTGCCACCACTCAAGAGGAGCCGCGTTTCCCCCTCCTCCGCTCCAGATGATTGTTCCTTTCCCTGCATTGTCGGGAATGTACTCCCATGTTCTTGTCCCAACTGAAGAGGAGGTGCTCTCCACAGGAAAGTCGACAGGACTCCAGGGGTCGTGCCACCATTCCAAAAGATCCCCAAATATCACAGCCCTCTCCAGAGGAACCGGATATCCCTGCACTGCCTCCACTGTCACACTGACGACTGACTCACAGCACAGTGACATGTGGGACAGCCCTGTGTGAAAGCCTCATGTGAAAGACCCAGATCCCTGTGTCAACTCGAATGGAAGACTGACACTGCTGCTACAGCTCGGAAGCCAAGCGGACATGCAGGGCTCCATTCAAGACGAGGCCTGACACCACTGGTGAGACTTCAGAGCAACCCCAAAGTCCATGCCAGCACTGGAGACGAAACCTCAGGTTCCGCCCTCCGCTCCAGAAGAGAACATGAGGTAGCGTTTCCAGTGCTGGCACGGACTTTGCGTTTCCTCTGGAGATTCCACAGGGGAATCAGGCCTCTTCTCGTATGGAGCCCTCCACGTCCGCTTTGCTTCCGAGCAGTAGGAGCAGTGCCAGGCTTCCTGACGAGTTGACACAGGGATCTGGGTCTTTCACTCCAGGCTTTCCGACAGGGTTGTCACACGTGCCACTGTGGCTTGAGTCGATACTCGGGGTGACATTCGAGGCGGGACAGGGAATTCAGGTTCCTTTGGAACGGATGGAGATTTTCGGGGGTTTTTGGGAATGGTGGCACTCCACCTGGAGTTCCCGTCGACTTTCCTGTTGAGAGCACCTCACCTTGAGGTGTGACGGAAATACCGAGAAACCTGGACCAACGAAGCAGGGAATGAAACCCATATGTCGAGGGAAAAGCGGGAAACGGGGTTCCTCTTGAGTTTGCTGTAATCCTCGGTGTTCCTTTCGAGTGGAGAGGGGTAAGTCGGGCACCTTCTTGAGTTGTTCCAAGGCTGTGAAGGTGCCATTTTAGGTTCCAGTGGGAAAGTGTGATTTCTGTTGAGATGCCGAAGCAGAAAAGGGCCTCATCTCGCCTGGAGGGGAGAGCCTCCTGGTTTTTCTCGAGTTGTGGCAGGCTCCCTCTCAAGTTACGAAGGGGACCTCAGGGACCTACTCCTGTGGCCTCAGGAAAGGCCAGACACCATGCGAGGATCGAGGGTCCTCTGGGGATTCTTCTCTAGTCGGTGCCGGGTCCTAGGTCCTCCTGTGGAGCAGAGACCGGAAAGGAGGTTTCCTCTCCGGGGCTGACATGGATCTTAGGGTTCCTCTGGAATCTCCGCAAGGTTGTCAGGCCTCGTCTCAAATGGAGTCCTGCATATCCGCTTGGCTTCCGAGTGGTAGCAGTAGTGTCAGGCTTCCCTTTGAGTTGAAACAGGGATCTGGGTCTTTCACAGGAGGCTTTCCCACAGGGCTGTGGGAAATCACAGCTGAGGCAGTGCAGTGAAATCAGGTTCCTCTGGAGAGGGCTGTGATGTTTGGGGGACTTTTGGAATGGTGGCAGGAGCCCTGGAGTTCCTGTCGAATTTCCTGTGGAGTGCGCCTCCTCTTCAGATAAGCCAGGAACATCGGGAATCCTTTCCTGACGAAGCAGGGAAAGGAACAATCATTGCGAGCAGAGGAGGGGAAAAGTGTGACCTCTTGAGTGGCGGTGGGACCCTCGGTGTTCCTCTCGAGTGGAGACAGGGAGGACGGGGAACTTCCTGCTTTGCTGCGAGGGTTTGAAGGACCTTGTCGAGGTTCAAGAGTGAAGGTGTGGATTCACTCGTGACGCTGGAGCGGAAAAGGGCCTCATCTTGTGTGGAGTGGTGAACCTACGCGTTTTTCTCGACTTGCGGCAGGTCCTCTCGACTTACGAACTGGGACCACAGGGACCGGCACGGGTGGACTCAACAAAGGCCCTTCTCCATGTGAGTGGCGAGGGATCTCTCGGGAATCCACTGCAGTCGGTGCCGGGACGCCTGTCCCCTTCTAGAGCGGAGGGCGGAGGCAGAGCTTTCGTCTCCAGTGCTGGCACAGACCTTGGGGTTACTCTGGAGTCTCCCCGGGGAATCAGGCCTCGTCTGCCATGGAGCCCTGCATGTCCGCTTGGCGTCCGAGCTGGAGCTGCAGTGTCAGGCTTCCTGTCAAGTTGACACAGGGATCTGGGTCTTTCCCTTGAGGCTTTCCCACAGGGCTGTCCCAGGTGTCACGGTGGTGTGAGATGATACGCGTGGTGACATTCGAGGCAGGACAGGGAATTCAGGTTCCTCTGGAATGGACTGTCTTGTGGGGGTCTTTTGGAATGGTCGGACTAGACCTGGGTTTCCTCTCCACTTTCCTGTTGAGAGCGCCTCAACTTGAGTTGTGACGGGAATGCCTAGAAAACTGGGCGGACGAAGCAGGGATTGAATCCCATATCTGGAGGGAAAGGCAGATACCGGGGCTACTCAGGAGTTTCCAGGAACCCGTGGTGTTCCTCTAGATGGGAGAGGGGTATGTCGGGGACCTCTTTGAGGTGCTCCAAGGGTGTGAAGGACCCCTTGCCGGTTCCAGGCGGAAGGTGTGATTTCCCTTGAGACCCCTCAGCTGAAACGGGGCTCGGCTGGCCTGGAGGGGAGAGCCTCCTGGTTTTTTTCAAAATTCGGCAGCTTGCTTTGGATTGACGATGGGGACCTCAGGGACCTGCCCGTGTGGCCTCAGGAAAGGCCAGACACCATGCGAGGTGCGAGGGGCCTCTCTGGACTCTTCTCCAGTCGGTGCCGGGTCCTAAGTCCTCGTGGGGATCGGAGACCAGGAAGGGGGTTTCCTCTACAGCGCTAACATGGATTTGGGGTACCTCTGGAGTCTCCACAGGGCTGTCAGGCCTCGTTTCGAGTGGAGACATGCACGTCAGCCTGCCTCCTGAGCTGGGGCAGCACTGTCAGTCTTCCAGGCCTGGTGACCCAGTGAACTGTGTCTTTCCCTCGAGGCTTCTCCACAGGGCTATCCCCCGGATCACCGTGGTGTGAGTCAATCCTCGGTGTGACAGTTGAGGGAGTGCAGGGAAATCAGATTCCTCTACAGAGGGCTGTGATCGTTGGGGTCTTTTGGAATGGTGGCACGAGCCCTGGAATTCCTGTTGACTTTCCTGTGGAGTTCACCTCCTCTTCAGATGTGCCAGGAACACCGGGAATCCCTTCCCGACGAAGCAGGGAAAGGAACAATCATCTCGAGTGGAGGAGGGAGAAAAGGGTGACCTCTTTAGTGGCGGTGGGACCCTCGGTGTTCCTCTCGAGTGGAGCCGGGGTGTACGGGGAACTTCTTGAGTTGCTGCGATGGTTTGAATGACCTTGTCGAGGTGCAGGGCGAAGGTGTGGTTTCTCTCGTGTCGCCAGAACGGAAAAGCGCCTCCTCTTGCCTGGAGTGGAGAACCTCCGCGTTTTTCTCGACTTGCGGCAGGTCCTCGCAAATTACAAACGGGGACCACAAGGACCAGCACGAGTGGCCTCATAAAAGGCCCTTCTCAATGCAAGGGGCGAGGGCCCTATGTGGAATGCACTCCATTCGGGCCGGGACCGCTGTCCTCTTCTGGAGCAGAGGTCGGAAACAGAGGTTTTGTCTCCAGTAATGGCACGGACGTTGGTGTTCCTCTGGAGTCTCACGCGTGGAATCAGGTCTCGTCTGCCATGGAGCCCTGCATGTCCGCTTGACTTCCGAGCTGGAGTGGCAATGTCAGGCTTCCTGTCGAGTTGACACAGGAATCTGGGTCTTTCCCTCGAGGCTTTCCCACTGGGCTGTACCACGTGCCACCGTGGTGTGAGTCGATACTCCGGGTGACATTCGAGGAAGGACCGGGAATTCAGGATCCTCTGGACAAGACTGAGACATGTATAGGTATTTGGGAATGGTGGCACTGGACCTGGATTTCCTCTATGAGGAAGCCCGACTTCTTCACTGGGGCCCTGGGGCACCGGGCTTTTAACCTGGTTTCACACGCAGAGCTGGCCTGAGCGCACGGCCAGGCCCATTAGCGAGGAGACCAGTTTAGTTTCCTAAGCCAGGGGTCCAAATATCAAGACTGGTTTGTCGCTGTGCGATTATGGAATGATTTTGCTCAGGCGTGTTCGACTCTTGTGACCCCATGGACAGTGGCCTACCAGGCTCCGCATTCCATGGGATTTTCCAGGCAAGAATAGTGGAGTGGGCTGCCATTTCCTTCTCCAGGGCATCTTCCCAACCCAGGGATCGAAGCCGGGTCTCCTGCATTGCAGACAGATGCTTTCCCGTCTGAGGCACTAGGGAAGCCCAATTCAAGACTAGGCAGTTTTAAAAATCTTAGACCTCTGAGCGTAGCAAATGTACCTGATTTTCTTCTGGGTCAAAAAGAGAAAAAACAAACAACAAAAGAAAACCAGTGTGCTCGGGGAGGGACGCGGCAGGGAGGAGGCAGACACATACGAGACTCAGGAAGCCCAGCTTTACTTCCCACGCAGGGCTGTGCCGCCTCCTCCGGGGCTTGGAGCGCCCTCTGCTGGGCGGGCAGGAGCCAGCATTCGAGGAGGCAGGATTCAGGTGGAGGGAGTTCAAGGATTTACAGTGATGAAGCTTGCTTAAGCTTCTGCCCACCCTGCTCTCAATCCCCTCGGCCCGCTGATCCGTATCTTTCTTTTCTTGGACCAATATGAAATAGAATAAAATCATCACCTGCCTTTGTCAGCAGAGGAATGTGTCTGGACAACAAATTTGGGTTTGCATTCTGTGTCACGATTAGCAAATTCCAGGAAGAGTTGCTCAATTAACAGCTCAGCAAAAAGGTTCAGCTTTCCCTCTTTTGAATAGCCTCAAACTTGGAATAACTTATCATGGAGTCTTACAAAGTGGCCCCTGATCATTCTCGTTTGATTTGACTTCTTGACTCTAACATTCTCATGGGGCCTGGGGGGTGACTCTATCCTTGTGAGGAGATACCTGAAGTTGACAAACTTTACCTTCCCTGCTCTCAGGGCAGAGATGCACGTCACTGCTGCAGATCGTTTCCCCGGGGAATCGGGAACTCCCTATAACTAAAACAGCTATTCACGAGCAAGCTGGAGGCTCTCCCCTCCAGGCGAGATGAGGCCATTTTCCGCTTCGGCGTCTCCAGGGAAATCACACCTTCCCTCTTGAACCTACAAGGGGTCCTTCACACCATTGTCGCAACTCAAGAAGTTGCCCGACATAGGCCTCCCCACTCGAGAGGAACACCGAGGGTTCCAGCAAACTCAAGAGGAACCCCGTTTCCCGCTTTTCCCTCGAGATATGGGTTTCATTCCCTGGTTTGTCAGTCCAGGTTTCTCGGCATTCTTGTCACACCTCAAGGTGAGGTGCTCTCAACAGGAGAGTTGGGAGGAACTCCAGGTGTAGTGCCACCATTCGCAAAGACCCCCGAAAGGCTCCGTCCGTTCCAGAGGAACCTGAATTCCCTGTACTGCCTCGAATGTCGCCCCGAGTATCGACTCACGCCATGGTGGCATGTGTGACAGCCCTGTGGGAAAGCCTCGAGTGAAAGACCCAGAGCCCTGTGTCAACTCGACAGGAAGACTGGCACTGCTGCTACTGCTCCGAAGCAAAGCGAACATGCAGGGTTCCATTCGAGACGAGGCCTGATTCCCCTGTGGAGACTCTAGAGAAACCCCAAAGTCCGTGCCAGCACTGGAGACCAAACCTCAGGTTCCGCCCTCCACTCCAGAAGAGGACATAGGTCCCGGCACTGACTGGAGTGCATTCCCGAGAGGTCCCTCGCCACTCGCATGGAGAAGGGCCTTTCCTGAGGCCATGCGTGCCAGTCCCTGAGGTCCCCGTCGTAACTCGAGAGGACCTGCCGCAAGTCGAGAAAAACGCGGAGGTTCTCCACTCCAGACAAGAGGAGGCCCTTTTCCACTGCGGCATCATGAGAGAAACCACACCTTCCCTCTTGAACTTCAACAAGGTCCTTCAAACCCTCGCAGCAACTCAAGAAGTTCCTCGTCATCCCCGTCTCCACTCGAGAGGAACACCGAGGTTCCCGCCACCACTCAATAGGAACCCCGTTTCCCCCTCCTGCACTCGAGATGATTGTTCCTTTCCCTGCTTCGTCAGGAATGGATTCTGGGTGTTCCTGTCCCATCTGAAGAGGAGGTACTCTCCACAGGAAAGTCGAGAGGAACTCCAGGGGTCGTGCCACCATTCCAAAAGACCACCAAATATCACAGCCCTCTCCAGAGGAACCTGATTTCCCTGCACTGCCTCAACTGTCACACCGAGGATTGACTCACACCACGGTGTCACGTGTGACAGCCCTGTGGAAAAGCCTCGAGTGAAAGACCCAAAGCCCTGTGTCAACTCGACAGGAAGCCTGACACTGCTGCTCCTGCTCAGAAGCAATGCGGACATGCAGGGCTCCATTCGAGACAAGGTCTGATTCCCCTGTGGAGACTCCAGAGGAACCCCAAAGTCCGTGCCAGCACTGGAGACGAAACCTCAGGTTCTGCCCTCTGCTCCAGAAGAGGACATAGTTCCCAGCACCGACTGGAGTGGATTCCCGAGAGGTCCCTCGCCACTTTCATGGAGAAGGGCCTTTCCTGAGGCCAGGCGTGCCAGTCCCTGAGGTCCCCGTCGTAACTCGAGAGGAACCTGCCGCAACTCGAGAAAAACCAGGAGGCTCTCATCTCCAGGCGAGATGAGGCCCTTTTCCACTTCGGCGTCTCCAGGGAAATCACACCTTCCCTCTTGAACCTGCAAGGGGTCCTTCACACCCTTGGAGAAACTCAAGAAGTTGCCCGACATACCCCTCTCCACTCGAGAGAAACACCGAGGGTTCCAGCAAACTCAAGAGGAACCGCGTTTCCCACTTTTCCCTCGAGTTATGGGTTTCATTCCCAGCTTCGTCGGTCCAGGTTTCTCAGCATTCCCGTCACACCTCAAGGTGAGGCGCTCTCAACAGGAAAGTCGAGAGGAACTCCAGGTGGAGTGCCACCATTCCCAAAGACCCCCGAAAGTCTCCGTCTGTTCCAGAGGAACCTGAATTCTCTGTACTGGCTCGAATGCCACCCCGAGTATCGACTCACGCCACGGTGGCACGTGTGACAGCCCTGTGGGAAAGCCTCATGTGAAAGACCCAGATCCCTGTGTCAACTCGACAGGAAGCCTGACACTGCTGATGGAGTCAGAAGCAGAGCAGACATGCAGGGCTCCATTCGAGACGAGGCCTGACACCCCTGGGGAGACTCCAGAGGAACCCCAAGATCCATGTCAGCCCTGGAGAGGAAACCTCCTTTCCGGTCTCTGCTCCAGACGAGGACCTAGGACCCGGCACCGACTGGAGAAGAATCCCTAGAAGCCCCTCGCACCTCGCATGGTGTCTGGCCTTTCCTGAGGCCTCAGGACCAAGTCCCTGAGGTTCCCGTCTTAACTCGAGAGGAACCTGCAGCATCTCGAGAAAAACCAGGAGGCTCTCCCCACCAGGCGAGATGAGGCCATTTTCCGCTTCGGCGTCTCCAGGGAAATAACACCTTCCCTCTTGAACCTGCAAGGGGTCCTTCACACCCTTGGAGCAACTCAAGAAGTTGCCCGACATACGCCTCTCCACTCGAGAGGAACACCGAGGGTTCCAGCAAACTCAAGAGGAACCCCGTTTCCCGCTTTTCCCTCGAGATATGGGTTTCGTTCCCAGCTTCGTCGGTCCAGGTTTCTCGGCATTCCTGTCACACCTCAAGGTGAGGCGCTCTCAATAGGAAAGTCGAGAGGAACTCCAGGTGTAGTGCCACCATTCCCAAAGACCCCCGAAAGTCTCCGTCCGTTCCAGTGGAACCTGAATTCCCTGTACTGCCTCGAATTTCACTCCAACTATCGACTCACGCCATGGTGGCACGTGTGACAGCCCTGTGGGAAAGCCTCGAGGGAAAGATCCAGATCCCTGTGTCAACTCGACAGGAAGCCTGACACTGCTGCAACTGCTAGGAAACAAAGCGGACATGCAGGGCTCCATTCGCGACGAGGCCTGATTCCCCTGTGGAGACTCCAGAGGAACCCCAATGTCCGTGCCAGCTCTGGAGACAAAACGTCAGGTTCCGCACTCCGCTCAAGAGAATACATAGGTCCGGTGACCGACTGGAGTGGATTCACAAGTGGTCCCTCGTCACTCGCATGGAGAAGGGCCTTTCCTGAGGCCACATGTGCCGGTCCCTGAGGTCCCCATTGTAACTCGAGAGGACCTGCCGCAAGTCGAGAAAAACGAGGAGGTTCTCCACTCCAGGCAAGATGAGGCCCTTTTCCGCTGCGGTGTCACGAGGGAAACCACACCTTCCCTCTTGAACCTCGACAAGGTCCTTCAAACCCTTGCAGCAACTCAAGAATTTCCCCCTCATACCCTTCTCCACTCGAGAGGAACGCCGAAGGTCCCACCACCACTCAAGAGTGGCCCCGTTTCCCCGTCCTCTGCTCGAGATGATTGTTCCTTTCCCTGCTTTGGAGGGAATGGATTCCCGGTGTTTCTGTCCCATTTGAAGAGGAGGCGCTCTCCACAGGAAAGTCTAAAGGAACTCCAGGGTTCGTGCCTCCATTCCAAAGACCCCCAAATATCACAGCCCTCTCCAGAGGAACCTGACTTCCCTGCACTACCTCAAATGTCACACCAATGATTGACTCACACCAAGGTGACACGTGGGACAGGCCTGTGGAATAGCCTCGAGGGAAAGACACAGTTCCCTGGGTCAACACGCCTGGAAGACAGACACTGCTCCTACAGCTCAGGAGGCAAACTAACGTGCATGTCTACACTCGAGATGAGGCCTGAGACCCCTGTGGAGACTCCATAAGTATTCCAATTCCATGTCAGCGCTGGAGAGGAAACCTCCTTTCTGGTCCATTGTGCAGACGTGAAAATAGGACCCAGCACCGACAGGAGGAGAATCCCGAGAGGCCCCTCGCACCTCTCATGGTGTCTGGCCTTTCATGAGGCCACACGAGCAGGTCCCTGAGGTCCCTGTCATGACTCAAGAGGAAGCTGCCACAGCTCGAGAAAAACCAGGATGCTCTCCCCTCGTGTGAAGGACACCTTGGAAGTCAAGAGGGAAGGTGTGGTTTCTCTCGTGATGCCACAGCAGAAAAGGGCCTCATCTTGCCTGCAGTGGAGAACCTCCTCGTTTTCTCGACTTGTGGCAGGTCCTCTCAGGTTACGATGGGGACGTCAGGGAATGGCACGTGTGGCCTCAGCAAAGGCCCTTCTCCATGCGAGTGGCGAGGAGAGTGGAGAACCTCCTCGTTTTATCGACTTGTGGCAGGTCCTCTCGGGTTACAATGGGGACGTCAGGGAATGGCACGCGTGGCCTCAGCAAAGGCCCTTCTCCATGCCTGTGGCGAGGGACCTCTCGGGAATCCACTCCAGTCGGTGCCGGGACCTATGTCCTCCTCTGGAGCGGAGGGCAGAAGCAGAGGTTTCATCTCCAGGGCTGGCATGGTCTTTGGGGTTCCTCTGGAGTCTCCCCCGGGGAATCAGGCCTCGTTGCGAATGGAGCCCTGCAAGTCCGCTTGGCTTCCGAGCTGGAGCAGCAGTGTCAGGCTTCGTGTCGAGTTGACACAAGGATCTGGGTCTTTCCCTCGAGGCTTTCCAACAGGGCTGTCCCACGTGCCACCNGTTGCGAATGGAGCCCTGCAAGTCCGCTTGGCTTCCGAGCTGGAGCAGCAGTGTCAGGCTTCGTGTCGAGTTGACACAAGGATCTGGGTCTTTCCCTCGAGGCTTTCCAACAGGGCTGTCCCACGTGCCACCGTGGTGTGAGTCGATACTCGGGGTGACATTCGAGGCAGGACAGGGAATTCAGGTTCGTCTGGACTGGACTGAGACTTGTGGGGGTCTTTTGGAATGGTGGCACTAGACCTGGATTTCCTGTTGAGAGCGCCTCACCTTGAGGTGTGACGGGAAGGCCGAGAAACCTGGACGGACGAAGCAGGGAAGGAAAGCCATATCTGGAGGGAGAGGCGGAAACCGGGGCTCCTCGGGAGTTTCCTGGAACCCGTGGTGTTCCTCTCAGGGGGAGAGGGGTATGTCGGAGAACTTCTTGAGGTGCTCCAAGGGTGTGAAGGACCCCTTGCCGGTTCCAGTGGGAAGGTGTGATTTCCCTCGAGACGCCACAGCTGAAAGGGGGCTCATCTCTCCTGGAGGGGAGAGCCTCCTGGTTTTGGTCGAGATGTGGCAGCTTGCTTTCGATTTACGGCGGGGACCTCAGGGACCTGCTCGTGTGGCCTCAGGAAAGGCCAGACACCATGAGAGGTGCGAGGGGCCACTTGGGATTCTTCTCCAGTCAGTGCCGGGTCCTAAGTCCTCGTCAGGATCGGAGACCAGGAAAGGGGTTTCCTCTCCAGTGCTGACATGGATTTGGGGTACCTCTGGAGTCTCCCCAGGGGTGTCAGGCCTCGTCTCGAGTGGAGACATGCACGTCAGCTTGCCTCCTGAGCTGTGGCAGCAGTGTCAGTCTTCCAGGCGTGGTGACCCAGGGATCTGTGTCCTTGCCTCGAGGCTTCTCCACAGGGCTGTCCCACGTGTCACCGTGGTGTGAGTCAATCCTCGGGGTGACAGTTGAGGCAGTGCAGGGACATCGGGTTCCTCTAGAGAGGGCTGTGATCTTTGGGGGGTCTTTGGGAATGGTGGCACGAGCCCTGGAGTTCCTGTCGACTTTCCTGTGGAGTGCGCCTCCTCTTCGGATGGGCCAGGGACACCGGGAATCCCTTCCCGACGAAGCAGGGAAAGGAACAATCATCTCGAGCAGTGGAGGGGAAAGGTGTGACCTCTTGAGTGGCGGTGGGACCCTCGGTGTTCCTCTCGAGTGGAGCTGGGGAGGACGGGGAACTTCTTGAGTTGCTGCGAGGGTTTGAAGGACCTTGTCGAGGTTCAAGAGCGAAGGTGTGGTTTCTCTCGTGACACCGCAGCGGAAAAGGGCCTCATCTTGCCTGGAGGGGAGAACCTCCGCGTTTTTCTCGACTTGCGGCAGGTCCTCTCGACTTACGAACGGGGACCTCAGGGACCAGCACGCATGGCCTCAGCAAAGGCCCTTCTCCATGCGAGTGGCGAGGGACCTCTCGGGAATCCACTCCAGTCGATGCCGGGACCGCTGTCCTCTTCTGGAGCGCAGGGCGCAAGCACCGCGTTTTTCTCGACTTGCGGCAGGTCCTCTCGACTTACGAACGGGGACCTCAGGGACCAGCACGCATGGCCTCAGCAAAGGCCCTTCTCCATGCGAGTGGCGAGGGACCTCTCGGGAATCCACTCCAGTCGGTGCCGGAACCTATATCCACTTCTGGAGCGGAGGGCGGAATCTGAGTTTGCATCTTCTATGCTTGCACGGAATTTGAGGTTCCTCTGTAGTCTCCACAGGGGAATCAGGTCTCGTCTGAAATGGAGCCCTGCATGTCCGCTTTTCTTCCAAGCAGTAGCAGCAGTGTCAGGCTTCGTGTCAAGTTGACACAAGGATCTGGGTCTTTCACTCGAGGCTTTCCCATAGGGCTCTCACATGTGCCACTGTGGCGTGAGTCGATACTTGGGGTGACATTCGAGGCAGTACAGGGAATTCAGGTTCCTCTGGATCGGACCGAGACTTTTAGGGGTGTTCTTGAATGGTGGCACTACACCTGGATTTCCTCTGGACTTTCCTGTTGAGAGCGCCTCACCTGACGGTGTGATGGGAATGCCAAGAACCCTCGACCAAAGAAGCAGGGAATGAAACCCATCACTCGAGGGAAAAGCGGGAAACGGGGCTCCTCCTGAGTTAGCTGAATGTCTCAGTGTTCCTCTCGAGGGGAGAGGGGTATGTCGGGGAACTTCATGAGTTGCTACAAGGGTGTGAAGGACCCCTTGCAGTTTTAAGAGGGAAGCTGTGATTTCCCTGGAGACGCCGAAGGGGAAAAGGGCCTCATCTCGAATGGATGGGAGAGCATCATGATTTTGCTCGAGTTGGGGCAGGTTGCTCTCGAGTTATGACGGGGACTTCAGGGACCTACCCGTTGGCCTCAGGAAAGGCCAGACACCATGAGAGGTGCGAGGGGCATCTCGGGATTCTTCCCCAGTCAATGCCATGTCCTAAGTCCTCGTCTGGAGAAGAGACTGGAAAGGAGGTTTCCGCTCCAGGGCTTACATGGATATGGCGTCTCCAAGGGTTGTCTGGCCTTGTCTCGAATGGAGCCCTAAATGTCCGCTTTGCTTCTGAGCTGGAGCAACAGTGTCAGGCTTCCTGTCGAGTTGACACAGGGATCTGCGTCTTTCCCTCGAGGCTTTTCCACAGGGCTGTCCCAAGTGTCACCGTGGTGTAAGTCAATCCTCAGTGTGACAGTTGAGGCAGTGCAGGGAAATCAGGTTCCTCTCGAGAGGGCTGTGATATTTGGGGGTCTTGTGGAATGGTGGCACGAACCCTGGAGTTCCTGTCGACTTTCCTGTGGAGTGCGCCTCCTCTTCCAATGGGACAGGAACACCCGGAATCCATTGCCGACGAAGCAGGGAAAGGAACAATCATCTCGAGCGGAGGAGGGGGAAAAGGGTCACCTCTTGAGTGGTGGTGGGACCCTCGGTGTTCCTCTCGAGTGGAGACAGGGATGACGGGGAACTTCTTGAGTTGCTGCGAGGGTTGGAATGACCTTTTCGAGGGTCAAGAGCGAAGGTGTGGTTTCACTCGTGACGCCGCAGCGGAAAAGGGCCTCATATTGCCTGGAGTGGAGAACCTCCGCGTTTTTCTCGAATTGCAGCAGATCCTCTCGACTTACGACGGGGACCTCAGGGACCAGCACACATGGCCACAGCAAAGGCCCTTCTCCATGCGAGTGGCGAGGGACCTCTCGGGAATCCACTCCAGTCGGTGGCAGGACCGATGTCCTATTCTGGAGCGGAGGGCGGAAGCAGAGGTTTCGTCTCCAGGGCTGGCATGGACTTTGGGGTTCCTCTGGAGTCTCCCCCGGGGAATCAGGCCTCATCTGCCATGGAGCCCTGCATGTCCGCTTGGCTTCCGAGCTGGAGCAGCAGTGTCAGGCTTCCTGTCGACTTGACACAGGGATCTGGGTCTTTCCCTCGAGGCTTTCCCACAGGGCTCTCACACGTGCCACCTTGGTGTGAGTCGATACTCGGGGTGACATTCGAGGCAGGACAGGGAATTCAGGTTCCGCTGGATGGGACTGAGACTTGTGGGGGTCTTTTGGAATGGTGGCACTAGACCTGGATTTCCTGTTGAGAGCGCCTCACCTTCAGGTGTGACGGGAAGGCCGAGAAACCTGGACCGACGCAGCAGGGAAGGAAACCCCTATCTGGAGGGAGGGGCGGAAAACGGGTCTCCTCGTGAGTTTCCTGGAACCTGTGGTGTTCCTCTCGAGTGCAGAGTGGTATGTCGGGGAACTTCTTGAGTTGCTCCAAGGGTGTGAAGGACTCCTTGCCGGTTTCAGTGGGAAGGTGTGATTTCCCTCGAGACGCCACAGCTGAAAAGGGGCTCATCTCGCCTGGATTGGAGAGCCTCCTGGTTTTGGTGGAGATGCCGCAGCTTCCTTTTGATTTATGACGGGGACCTCAGGGACCTGGTCATGTGGCCTCAGGAAAGGCCAGACAGCATGTGAGGTGCGAGAGGCCTCTCTGATACTTCTCCAGTTGGTGCCGGGTCCTAAGTCCTCATGTGGATCGGAGAGCAGGAAGGAGGTTACCACTCCAGCGCTGACATGGATTTTTGGTACTTCTGGAGTCTCCTCAGGGGTGTCAGGCCTCGTCTCGACTGGAGACATACACGTCAGTTTGCCTCCTGATCTGTAGCAGCAGTGTCAGTCTTCCAGGCGTGGTGACCCAGGGATCTGTGTCTTTCCCTCCAGGCTTTTCCACAGGGCTGTCCCACGTGTCACCATGGTGTGAGTCAATCCTCGGTGTGACAGTTGAGGCAGTGCAGGGAAATCAGGTTCCTCTCGAGAGGGCTGTGATATTTGGGGATCTTTTGGACTGGTGGCACGACCCCTGGAGGTCCTGTCGACTTTCCTGTGCAGTACGCCTCCTTTTCCGATGGGCCAGGAACACTGGGAATCCATTGCCGACGAAGCAGGGAAAGGAACAATCATCTCGAGTGGAGGAGGGGGAAAAGGGTCACCTCTTGAGTGGTGGTGGGACCCTCGGTGTTCCTCTCGAGTGGAGCCGGGGAGGACGGGGAACTTCTTCAGTTGCTGCGAGGGTTGGAATGACCTTTTCGAGGTTCAAGAGGGAAGGTGTGGTTTCTCTCGTGACGCCGGAGCGGAGAAGGGCCTCATCTTGCCTGGAAGGGAGAACCTCCGCGTTTTTCTCGAATTGCGGCAGGTCCTCTCGACTTACGACGGGGACCTCAGGGACTGGCATGCAGGGCCTCAGTAAAGGCCCTTCTCCATGCGAGTGGCGAGGGACCTCTCGGGAATCCACTCCAATCGGTGCCGGGACCAATGTCCTCTTCTGGAGCGGAGGGCGGAAGCAGAGGTTTCGTCTCCAGGGCTGGCATGGAGTTTGGGGTACCTGTGGAGTCTCCACAGGGGAATCAGGCCTCGTCTGCCATGGAGCCCTGCATGTCCGCTTTGCTTCCGAGCTGTAGCCACAGTGTCAGGTTCCTGTCGAGTTGACACAGGGATCTGAGTCTTTCTCTCGAGGCTTTCCCACAGGGCTCTCACACGTGCCACCAAGGTGTGAGTCGATACTCGTGGTGACATTCGAGGCAGGACAGGGAATTCAGGTTCCTCTGGACGGGACTGAGACTTGTGGGTATCTTTTGGAATGGTGGCACTAGACCTGGATTTCCTCTCGACTTTCCCGTTGAGAGCAACTCGCCTTGAGGTGTGACGGGAAGGCCGAAAATCCTGGACCGACGCAGCAGGGAATGAAACCCCTATCTGGAGGGAGGGGCAGAAAATGGGCCCCCACGTGAGTTTCCTGGAACCCGTGGTGTTCCTCTCGAGTGCAGAGGGGTATGTCAGGGAACTTCTTGAGTTGCTCCAAGGGTGTGAAGGACCCCTTGCAGGTTCAAGTGGGAAGGTGTGAGTTCCCTCGAGACGCCACAGCTGAAAATGGGCTCATCTCGCCTGGATTGGAGAGCCTCCTGGTTTTGGTGGAGATGCGGCAGCTTCCTTTCGATTTACGATGGGGACCTCAGGGACCTGCTCGTGTAGCCTCAGGAAAGGCCAGACACCATGCGAGGTGCGAGAGGCCTCTCGGTATTCTTCTCCAGTCGGTGCCGGATCCTAAGTCCTCGTGTGGATCGGAGACCAGGAAGGGGGTTTCCTCTCCAGCGCTGACATGGACTTGGGGTACCTCTGGAGTCTCCACAGGGATGTCAGGCCTCGTCTCGACTGGAGACATGCACATCAGTTTGCCTCCTGAGCTGTGGCAGCAGTGTCAGTCTTCCAGGCGTGGTGACCCAGGGATCTGTGTCTTTCCCTCGAGGCTTTTCCACAGGGCTGTCCCACGTGTCACCGTGGTGTGAGTCAATCCTCGGTGTGACAGTTGAGACCGTGCAGGGAAATCAGGTTTCTCTCGAGAGGGCTCTGATATTTGTGGGTCTTTTGGAATGGTGTCACGACCCCTTGAGTTCCTGTCGACTTTCCTGTGGAGTGTGCCTCCTCTTCCGATGGGCCAGGAACACCGTGAAGCCATTCCCGACGAAGCAGGGAAAGGAACAGTCATCTCGAGCGGAGGAGGGGGAAAAGGGTGACTTCTTGAGTGGTGGTGGGACCCTCAGTGTTCCTCTAGAGTGGAGACGGGTATGTCGGGGAACTTCTTGAGTTGCTGCGATGTTTTAAACGACCTTTTCAAGGTTCAGGAGAGAAGGTGTGGTTTCTCTCTTGACGCAGCAGCGGGAAAGGCCCTCATCATGCCTGGAGTAGAGAACCTCCGCGTTTTTCTCGACTTGCAGCAGGTCCTCTCGAGTTACGACGGGGACCTCAGGGACCAGCACGTGTGGCCTCAGTAAAGGCCCTTCTCCATGCGAGTGGCGAGGGACCTCTCGGGAATCCACTCCAGTCGGTGACCGGACCGATGTCCTCTTCTGGAGCACAGGGCGGAAGCAGAGGTTTCGTCTCCAGGGCTGGAACGGACTTTGGGGTTCCTCTGGAGTCTCCACAGGGGAATCAGGCCTCGTCTGCCATGCAGTCCTGCATGTCCGCTTTGCTTCAGAGCTGGAGCAGCAGTATCAGGCTTCCTGTCGAGTTGACACAGGGATCTGGGGCTTTTGTTCCAGGCTTTCCCACAGGCCTGTCACACGTGGCACTGTGGTGTGAGTCAATACTCAGGGTGACATTCGAGGCAGTACAGGGAAATATGGTTCCTCTGGAGTGGACTGAGGCTTTTGGTGGTCTTTTGCAATGGTGGCACTACACCTGTTATTCCTCCCGACTTTCCTGTTGAGAGCGCCTCACCTTGAGGTGTGACGGAAATGCCTGGAAACCTTTACCAACGAAGCATTGAATGAAATCCTTATCTCGAGGGAAAAGGGAGAAACGGGCTCCTCCTGAGTTTGGTGGAACCCTCGGTGTTCCTCTCGAGTGGAGAGGGGTATGTCGGCAACTGCTTTAGTTGCTACAAGGGTGTGAAGGACCCCTTCGAGTTTCAAGAGGGAAGGTGTGATTTCCCTCGAGATGCCACAGTGCAAAAAGGCGTCATCTCGCCTGTAGGGGAGAGCCTCCTGGTTTTTCTCGAGTCGGCAGGTTCCTCTCGAGTTACGATCGTGCCCTCAGGGACCTGCTCTTGTGACCTCAGGAAAGGCCAGACACCACGCGAGTTGCGAGGGGGCTCTTGGGATACTTCTCCAGTCAGTGCCGGTTCCTAATCCTCGTCTGTAGAGGAGACCGGAAATGAGGTTTCCTCTCCAGGGCTGACATGGATCTTGGGGTTCCTCTGGAGTCTCCACAGGCATGTTATCCTCATCTCGAGTGGAGACATGCATGTCAGTTTGCCTCCTGAGCTGTAGTAGCAGTGTCAGTCTTCCCGGTGTGTTGACACAGGGATCTGTGTCTTTCCCTCGAGGCTTTTCCACAGGGCTGTCACACATTTCATCGTGGTGTGAGTCGATCTTGGTGTGACAGTTGAGGCAGTTCAGGGAAATCAGGTTCCTCTGGAATGGGCTGTGGTATTTGCGGGTCTTTTGGAATGGTGGCACGACCCCTGGAGTTCCTCTCGACTTGCCTGTGGAGAGCGCCTCCTCTTGAGATGGGATGAGATCACTGGGAATCCTTTTCCGACGAAGCAGGGAAAGGAACAATCATCTCGAGCGAGGAGGGGGAAACGGGGCTCCTCTTGAGTTTTGGCCTGACCCTCGGTATTCCTCTCATGTGGAGACGGGTATGTCGAGATCTTCTTGAGTTGCTGAAAGGGTGTGAAGAACATTTTTGTGGTTCAAGAGGGAAAGTGTGATTTCCCTGGAGATGCCAGAGCAGAAAAGGGCCTCACTCGCCTGGAGGGGAGAAGCTCATGGTTTTTTTTCTATTTACAGCCGGTTTCACTCAAGTTACGACGGGGACCTCAGGGACCCACTCCTATGGCCTCAGAAAAGGCCAGAGACCATGCGAGTTACGAGGGGCCTCTCGGGAGAACTCTCCGGTCGGTGCCGGATCCTAAGTCCTCAACTGAAGCTGTGGTCGGAACCTGAGGATTCCTCTCCAAGGCTGCTATGCATCTTCTGGTTCCTCTGGAGTCTCCACAGGGGAGTCAGGCATCGTCTCGAGTGGAGTCATGCACGTCCGCTTTCCTTCTGAGCTGTAGCAGCAGTGTCAGGCTTCCCGTCGAGTTGATACAGGGATCTGTGTCTTTCCCTCGAGGCTTTCCACAGGGCTGTTACACGTGCCACCATGGTTAGAGTCGATACTCAGGGTGACATTCGAGGCAGAACAGGGAAATCAGTTCCTCTGGAGTGGACTGAGACATTTGGTGGTCTTCTTGAATGCTGGCATGAACCCTGGAGTTCCACTCAACTTCCCTGTTGAGAGCACCTACACTTGAGATTCGACAGGAATGCCTTTCCCGATGAAGCAGGGAAAGGAACCTGCATCTCAAGGGTGAGGACGGAAACGGGGCTCCTCTTGAGTTTGGTGGAACCCTTGGTGTTGATCTCGAGTGGAGAGGGGGTATGTCGGGGAACTTCTTGATTGCTAAAAGGGTGTGAAGGTTCCCTTTGATGTTCAAGAGGGAAGGTGTGATTTTTTTCGACACTCCACAGCGGAAAAGGGCCTCATCTTGCCTGGAGGGGAGAGCCTCCTGGTTATTTCAAGTTGCGGCAGGTTCCTCTCAATTTACGATGGGGTCTTCAGGGACCCCCTCATGTGGCCTCAGGAAAGGCCAGTCTCCATACGAGTGGCGACGGACCTCTCGGGAAACCACTCCAGTCGGTGCTGGGTCCTGTGTCCTCTACTGAAGCTGAGATCGGAACCTGAGGTTTCCACTGCAGTGCTGGCATGGATCTTGGGGTTCCTCTGGACTCCCCACAGGGGAGTCAGGCCTTGTCTCGAATGGAGCCCTGCATGTCCACTTTGCTTCTGAGCTGTAGCAGCAGTGTCAGGCTTCCTGTTGAGTTGACACAAGGATCTGGGTCTTTCACTCGAGGCTTTCCCACAGGGCTGTCACACGTGCCACCGTGGTGTGAGTCGATACTCAGGGTGACATTCGAGGCAGTACAGGGAAATCAGGTTCCTCTGGAGTGGACTGAGACATTTGGTGGTCTTCTGGAATGCTGACACGAACCCTGGATTTGCTATTGACTTTCCTGTTGAGAGCGCTTCCACTTGAGATGCGACAGTAACGCCGGGTTTTCATTCCCGACAAAGCAGGGAAAGGAACCTGCATCTCGAGGGTGAGGGCGGAAACGGGGCTCCTCTTGAATTTGCTGGAACCCTCGGTGTTGATCTCGAGTGGAGAGGGCGTATGTCAGGGAACTTCTTGATTGCTAAAAGGGTGTGAATGTTCCCTTTGACGTTCAGGAGGGAAGGTGTGATTTCCTTCGAGATGCCACAATGGAAAAGGGCCTCTTCTCGCCTGGAGGGTATAGCCTCCTGGTTATTTCAAGTTGGGGCAGGTTCCTCTGTAGTTACGACGGGGACTTCAGGGACCCGCTCGTGTGGCCTCAGGAAAGGCCAGTCTCCATGCGAGTGGCGAGGGACCTCTCGGGAAACCACTCCAGTCGGTGCTGGGTCCTGTGTCCTCTACTGAAGCTGAGATCGGAACCTGAGGTTTCCACTGCAGTGCTGGCATGGATCTTGTGTTTCCTCTGGAGTCTCCACAGGGGAGTCAGGCCTTGTCTCGAATGGAGCCCTGCATGTCCGCTTTGCTCTGAGCTGTATCAGCAGTGTCAGGCTTCCTGTCGACTTGACACAGGGATCTGGGGCTTTCCCTGGAGGCTTTCCCACAGGGCTGTCACATGTGCCACCGTGGTGTGAGTCGATCCTCAGCGTGACATTCGAGGCAGTACAGGGAAATCAGGTTCCTCTGGAGTGGACTGAGATTTTGGTGGTCTTTTGCAATGGTGGTACTACACCTGAAGTTCCTCTCAACTTTCCTGTTGAGTGCGCTTCCACTTGATATCTGATGGGAATGCCAGGTTTCCTTTCCTGATGAAGCAGTGAAAGGAACCTGCATCTCGATGGTGAAGGGGGAAACGGGGCTCCTCTTGAGTTTGGTGGAACCCTCGATGTGCCTCTCAAGTGGAGAAGGGTATGTCGGGGAACTTCTTGATTAATAAAAGGGTGTGAAGTTTCCCTTTTAGGTTCAAGAGGGAAGGTGGAATTTTTTTTCGAGACGCCACAGTGGAAAAGGGTGTCATCTCGCCTGGAGGGGAGAGCCTCCTGGTTATTTCGAGCAGCTGCAGGATGCTCTCGAGTTACGATGGGGACTTTAGGGACCCGCTCGTGTGGCCTCAAGAAAGGCCAGTCTCCATGCGAGTTGCGAGGGGCCTCTCAGGAATCCTTTCCAGTCGATGCCGGGACCAAAGTCCATGTCTGGACCCGAGGCCAGAACCTGAGGATTCTTCTCCAGTGCTGGCATGGATCTTGGGGTTCCTCTGGAGTCTCCACAGTGGAATCAGGCCTCGTCTGGAGTGGAGACCTGCACGTCCAATTTCCTTCCGAACTGTAGCAGCAGTGTCAGGCTTCCCGTCAAGTTGACACAGGGATCTGGGGCTTTCCCTCGAGGCTTTCCAACAGGGCTGTCACACGTGCCACAGTGGTTTGAGTTGATACTCGGATGACAGCTAAGGCAGTGCAGGGAAATCAGGTTCCTCTGGAGTGGAATTAGACATCTGGGGGTCATTTGAATTGGCGGCACGACCCCTCGAGTTCTTCTCAACTTGCCTGTGGAGAGCACCTCCTCTTTAGATGGGACAGGAACACCGGGAATCCATTCCCAACGAAGCAGGGAATGGAACAATCTTCTCGAGCAGAGGAGGGAAAACGGGGCTCCTCTTGAGTTGTGACTAGACCCTCTGTGTTCCTTTCGAGTGGAAACGGGTATGTCGGGGAAATTCTTCAGTTGCTGCGAGGGTTGAAGGACCTTTTCGAGGTTCAAGAGCGAAGGTGTGGTATCTCTCGTGATGCCACAGCAGAAAAGGGCCTCATCTTGCCTGGAGTGGAGGACCTCGTTTTTCTCGACTTGCGGCAGATTCCTCTCGAGTTACAACGGGGACCTCAGGGGCCCGCTCGCATGGCCTCAGGAAAGGCAATTCTCCATGTGAGTGGCGAGGGACTTCTCAGGAATCCACTCCAGTCTTACCCTGGTCCTATGTCCTCTTCTGGAGCCGAGGTCAGAAGCTGAGGTTTCCTCTCCAGTGCTGGCATGGATCTTGGGGTTCCTCTGGAGCCTCCACAGGGGTGCCAGGCCTTGTCTCGAGTGGAGACATGCACGTCAGATTGCCTCCTGAGCTGTAGCAGCAGTGTCAGTCTTCCCGGCGTGTTGACACGGGGATCTGAGTCTCCCTCGAGGCTATTCCACAGGGCTGTCCCACGTGTCACCATGGTGTGAGTCGATCCTCGGTGTGACAGTTGAGGCAGTGCAGGGAAATCAGGTTCCTCTGGAGTGGAATTAGACATTTGGGGCTCTTTTGGATTGGTGGCATGACCCCTCGAGTTCCTCTAACTTTCCTGTTGAGAGCGCCTCCACCTGAGATGTGACGGAAAGCCGGGAAACCTTGACCAACGAAGCAGGGAATGAAACTCTTATCTAGAGGGAAAAGGGGGAAAGGGGTAAAGGAGGCTCCTCTTGAGTTTGGTGGAAAGTTCGATGTTCCTCTCCAGTGGAGCGTGGTATTTCAGGGAACTTCTTGACTTGCTACAAGGGTGTGAAGTACCCTTTGGAGGTTCAAGAGGGAAGGTGTGATTTCCCTCGAGACAAAGCAGCGGACAAGGGCCTCATCTCGCCTGGAGGGGAGAGCCTCCTGGTTTTTCTCGAGTGGCAGCAGGTTCCTCTGGAGTTACGATGTGGACTTCAGAGACCTGCTCGTGTGGCCTCAGGAAAGGCCAGACACAAAGTGTGTTGCGAGGGGCCTCTCAGTAATCCTTTCCAGTCGGTGCCGGGTCCAAAGTCCACGTCTGGAACCAAGGCCGGAACCTGAGGATCCTCTCCAGGGCTGGCATGGATCTTGGAGTTCCTCTGGAGTCTCCACAGGGGAGTCAGGCCTCGTCTCGAGTGGAGACCTGCATGTCCGCTTTCCTCCCGAGATATAACAGCAGTGTCAGGCTTCCTGTCTAGTTGACAGAGCTATCTGGAGCTTTCCCTCGAGGCTTTCAAGCAGGGCTGTCACACGTGCCACCGTGGTGTGAGTCGATACTCGGGGTGACAATTGAGGCAGTACAGGGAAATCATGTTCCTCTGGAGTGGACTGAGACTTTTGGGGTTCTTTTGGAATGGTGGCATGACCCCTCGAGTTCCTCTCGACTTGCCTGTGGAGAGCGGCTCCTCTTAAGATGGAACAGGAACACCGGGAATCCATTCCCGATGAAGCAGAGAAAGGAACAATCATCTTGAGCCGAGGAGGGGGAAACAGGGCTCCTCTTGAGTGGTGGCGGGACCCTCGGTGTTCCTCCCAAGTGGATACGGGTATGTAGGGGATCTTCTTGAGTTACTGCGAGGGTTTGAAGGACCTTTTCGAGGTTCAAGAGGGAAGGTGTGGTTTCTCTCGTGACGCTGGAGCGAAAATGGCCTCATGTCGCCTGGAGTGGAGAACCTCCTGTTTTTTCTTGACTTGTGGCAGGTTCCTCTCGAGTTACCATGGGGACCTCAGGGACCTGCTTGCGTGGCCTCAGGAAAGGACAGTCTCCATCCGAGTGGCGAGGGACCTGTCGGGAATCCACTGCAGCCTGTCCCAGGTACTGTGTCCTCTTCTGGATCCGAGGTCGGAACCTGAGGTTTCCTCTCCAGTGCCAGCATGGATCTTGGGGTTCCTCTGGAGTCTCCACAGGGGAGTCAGGCCTCGTTTTGAATGGTGCCCTGCATGTCCACTTTGCTTCCAAGCTGTAGCAGCAGTGTCAGGCTTCCTGTCGAGTTGACACAGGGATCTGGGTCTTTCCCTCGAGGCTTACCCACAGGGCTGTCACATGTGCCACCATGGTGTGAGTAGATACTCAGTGTGACATTCGAGGCAGTGCAGGGAAATCAGGTTCCATTGGAGTGGAGTGAGACTTTTGGGGATCTTTTGGAATGGTGGCACTGCACCAGGATTTCCTCTCGACTTTCCTATTGAGAGTGCCTTCACCAGAGGTGTGACGGGAATGCCAGGAAACCTTGACCGACGATGCAGGGATTGAAACCCTTATCTAGAGGGAAAAGGGGGGAACGGGGCTTCTCTTGAGTTTTCGGTGTTCCTCTCGAGTGGAGAGGGGTATTTCGGGTAACTTCTTGAGTTGCTACAAGGGTGTGAAGGACCCCTTCGAGGTTCAAGAGGGAAGGTGTGATTTCCCTCGAGACACCGCAGCGGACAAGATCCTCATCTCTCCTGGAGGGGAGAGCCTCTTGTTATTCTCGAGTAGCGGCAGGTTCCTCTGGAGTTTCGACGTGGACCTCAGAGACCTTCTCGTGTGGCCACAGGAAAGACCAAACACCATGCGAGTTGCGAGGTGCCTCTAAGGAATCCTTTCCAGTCTGTGCTGGGTCCAAAGACCATGTCTGGACTCGAGGCTGGAACCTGAGGTTCCTCTCCAGTGCTGGCATGGATCTTGGGGTTCCTCTGGAGTCTCCATAGGTGATGCAGGCCTCATCTCGAGTGGAGACCTGCACATGCGCTTTCCTCCCAAGCTGTAGCAGCACTGTCAGGCTTTCCGTTGAGTTGACACAGGGATCTGGGGCTTTCCCTCGAGGCTTTCATACAGGTCTGTCACATGTACCACCATGGTGTGAGTCGATGCTCGGGGTGACAGTTGAGACAGTGCAGGAAATCAGGTTCATTTAGAGTGTAATTAGATATTTGGGGGTCTTTTGGATTGGTGGTACGACCTCTGGAGTTTGTCTCGACTTGCCTGTGGAAAGCGCCTCCTCTTAAGATGGAACACGAACACCGGGAATCCATTCCCGACGAAGCAGGGAAAGGAACAATCATCTCGAGCGGAGAAGGGGGAAACGGGGCTCCTCTTGAATTGTGGCGGGAATACCGGTGTTCCTCTCAAGTGGAGACGGGTGTGTCGGGGAACTTCTTGAGTTGCCGTGATGGTTTGAAGGACGTTTTCGAGGTTCAAGAGGGAAGGTGCCGTTTTTCTTCTGACATTGCAGCGGCAATGGGCCTCATCTCGCCTGGAGTGGAGAACCTCCTCGTTTTTTCCACTTGCGGCAGATGCCTCTGGAGCTACGACAGGTACATCAGGAACCCACTAGTGTGGCCTCGGGAAAAGCCAGTCTCCATGCGAGTGGCTATACACCACTCGGGGATCCACTCCAGTCGGTGCTGGGTACAGTGGCCTCTTCTGGAGGCAAGGTCAGAACCTGAGGTTTCCTCTCCAGTGCCGGCATGGATCTTGGGGTACCTCTGGAGTGTACGCAGCGGGAGTCAGGCCTCGTCTCGAATGGAGCCCTGCATGTCCACTTTGCTTCCAAGCTGTAGCAGCAGTGTCAGGCTTCCTGTCGAGTTGACACAGGGATCTGGGGCTTTCCCTCAACGCTTTCCCACAAGGCTGTCACACGTGCCACCGTGGTGTGAGTCAATACTCAGAGTGACATTCGAAGCAGTACAGGGAAATCAGGTTCCTCTGGAGTGGACTGAGACTTTTGGGGGTCTTTTGGAATGGTGGCACTACACCTGGAGTTCTTTTCGACTTTCCTGTTGAGAGCGCCTCCACCTGAGTTGTGACGGAAATGCCGGGAAACCTTGACCGACTAAGAAGGGAATGAAACCCTTATCTCGAGGGAAAAGGGGGAAACGGGGCTCCTATTGATTTGGTGGAAGCTTTGGTGTTCTTCTCGAGTGAAGAGGGGTATGTCGGAGAACCTCTTGAGTTGCTACAAGGGTGTGAAAGACCCTTTGGAGGTTCAAGAGGGAAGGTGTGATTTCCCTCGCGACGCCGAAGTGGAAAAGGGCCTCATCTCGCCTGGAGGGAAGAGCCTCCTGGTTTTTCTCGAGTTGCGGCAGGTTCCTCCCGAGTTAAGTATGGACCTCAGGGACCTCCTCGTGTGGCCTCAGGAAAGGCCAGACACCATGCGAGTTGCAAGGGGCCTCTCAGGAATAATTTCCATTCGGTGCCGGATCCAAGTCCACGTCTGGAGCCGAGGCCGGAATCTGAGGATCCTTTCCAGTGCTGGCATGGATCTTGGGGTTCCTCTGGAGTCTCCACGGGGAAGTCAGGCTTCGTCTCGATGAGACCTACAGGTAGGCTTTCCTCCCAAGCAGTAGCAGTAGTGTCAGGCTTCTGGTCAAGTTCACACAGGGATCTTGGGCTTTCCTTCAAAGCTTTCAAACAGGGCTGTCACATGTGCCACCGTGGTGTGAGTTGATACTCGGGGTGACAGTTGAGGCAGAGCAGGGAAATAAGGTTCCTCTGTAGTGAAATTAGACATTTGGGGTCTTTTGGATTGGTGACACGACCCCTGGAGTTCCTCTCAACTTGCCTGTGGAGAGCGCCTCCTATTCAGATGGGACTGGAACACTGGGAATCCATTCCCGACGAAGCAGGGAAAAGAACAATCATCTCGAGCGGAGGAGGGTGAAACGGGGCTCCTCTTGAGTTGTGGCGAGACCCTCGGTGTTCCTCTTGAGTGGAGACGGGTGTGTCAGGGAACTTCTTGAGTTGCTGTGAGGGTTTGAAGGACCTTCTCGTGGTTCAAGAGGGAAGGTGTGGTTTCTCTCGTGACTCTGCAGCAGAAAAGGGCCTCATGTCGCCTGGACTGGAGAACCTCCTCGTTTTTCTCGACTTGCGGCAGGTTTCTCTAGAGTTATGATGGGGACCTCAGGGACCCACTCGCGTGGCCTCTGGAAAAGCCAGTCTCCATGCGAGTCGCTACAGACCTCTTGGTGATTCACTCCAGTTGGTGCCGAGTACTGTGTCCTCTTCTGATCCGAGGTCGGAACCAAAGGTTTCCTCTCCAGTGCTGGCATGGATCTTAGTGTACCTCTGGATTTCCACAGGGGAGTCAGGCCTCGTCTCGAATGGAGCCCTGCATGTCAGCTTTGCTTCCGAACTGTAGCAGCAGCATAAGGCTTCTTGTCGAGTTTACCCAGGGATCTTGTGCTTTCCCTCGAGGCTTTCCCACAGGGCTGTCACAAGTGCCACCGTGGAAGCAGGGAATGAAACCCTTATCTCGAGGGAAAAGGGGGAAACGGGGCTCCTATTGATTTGGTGGAAGCTTTGGTGTTCTTCTCGAGTGAAGAGGGGTATGTCGGAGAACCTCTTGAGTTGCTACAAGGGTGTGAAAGACCCTTTGGAGGTTCAAGAGGGAAGGTGTGATTTCCCTCGCGACGCCGAAGTGGAAAAGGGCCTCATCTCGCCTGGAGGGAAGAGCCTCCTGGTTTTTCTCGAGTTGCGGCAGGTTCCTCCCGAGTTAAGTATGGACCTCAGGGACCTCCTCGTGTGGCCTCAGGAAAGGCCAGACACCATACGAGTTGCAAGGGGCCTCTCAGGAATAATTTCCATTCGGTGCCGGATCCAAGTCCACATCTGGAGCCGAGGCCGGAATCTGAGGATCCTCTCCAGTGCTGGCATGGATCTTGGGGTTCCTCTGGAGTCTCCACGGGGAAGTCAGGCTTCGTCTCGACTAGACCTACAGGTAGGCTTTCCTTCCAAGCAGTAGCAGTAGGCTACTGGTCGAGTTCACACAGGGATCTTGGGCTTTCCTTCAAAGCTTTCAAACAGGGCTGTCACACGTGCCACCGTGGTGTGAGTCGATACTCGGGGTGACAGTTGAGGCAGAGCAGGGAAATAAGGTTCATGTGTAGTGAAATTAGACATTTGGGGTCTTTTGGATTGGTGACACGACCCCTGGAGTTCCTCTCGACTTGCCTGTGGAGAGCGCCTCCTATTAAGATGGGACTGGAACACCGGGAATCCATTCCCGATGAAGCAGGGAAAAGAACAATCATCTCGAGCGGAGGCAGGTGAAACGGGGCTCCTCTTGAGTTGTGGCGAGACCCTCGGTGTTCCTCTTGAGTGGAGACGGGTGTGTCGGAGAACTTCTTGAGTTGCTGTGAGGGTTTGAAGGACCTTCTCGTGGTTCAAGAGGGAAGGTGTGGTTTCTCTCGTGACACTGCAGCAGAAAAGGGCCTCATGTCTCCTGGACTGGAGAACCTCCTCGTTTTCCTCGACTTGCGGCAGGTTTCTCTAGAGTTATGATGGGGACCTCAGGGACCCACTCGCGTGGCCTCCGGAAAAGCCAGTCTCCATGCGAGTCGCTACAGACCTCTTGTTGATTCACTCCAGTTGGTGCCGAGTACTGTGTCCTCTTCTGATCCGAGGTCGAAACCAAAGGTTTCCTCTCCAGTGCTGGCATGGATCTTGGTGTACCTCTGGATTTCCACAGGGGAGTCAGGCCTCGTCTCGAATGGAGCCCTGCATGTCAGCTTTGCTTCCGAACTGTAGCAGCAGCATAAGGCTTCTTGTCGAGTTTACCCAGGGATCTTGTGCTTTCCCTCGAGGCTTTCCCACAGGGCTGTCACAAGTGCCACCGTGGGGTGAGTCAATCCTCAGGGTGACATTCGAGGCAGTACAGGGAAATCAGGTTCCTCTGGAGTGCACTGAGACTTTTTGGGGTCTTTTGGAATGGTGGCACTACACCTGGAATTCCTCTCTACTTTCCTGTTGAGACCGTCTCCACTTGAGGTGTGACAGGAATGCCAGGAAACCGTTACCGACTAAGCAGGGAATGAAACCCTTATCTCGAGGGAAAAGGGGGAAACGGGGCTCCTCTTGAATTTGGTGGAACCCTCGGAGTTCCTCTCAAGTGGAGAGGGGTATGTTGGAGAACTTCTTGAGTTGCTACAAGGGTGTGAAGGACCCCTTGGAGGTTCAAGAGGGAAGGTGTGTTTTCCCTTGGGATGCCGCAGCAGAAAAGGGCCTCATCTCGCCTGGAGGGGAGAGCCTTCTGGTTTTTTCTAGAGTTGCAGCAGGTTCCTCTGGAGTTACGACGTGGACCTCAGGGACCTACTCGTATGGCCTCAAGAAAGGCCTGACACCATGCGAGTTGCGAGGGGCCTCTCGGGATTCTTCTCCAGTCAGTGCCGGGTCCTAATTCCACAACTGGATCGGAGACCAGAAAGGAGGTTTTCTCTCCAGTGCTGACATGGATCTTGGTGTTCCTCTGGAGTCTCCACAGGGGTGTCAGGCCTCGTCTCGAGTGTAGACATGCACGTCAGTTTGCCTCCTGAGCTGTAGCAGCAGTGTCAGTCTTCCCTGCGTGTTGACATAGGGATCTGTTTCTTTCCCTCGAGGCTTTCCACAGGGCTGTCACATGTGTCACCATGGTGTGAGTCGATTCTCGGTGTGACAGTTGAGGCAGTGCAGGGAAATCAGGTTCCTCTGGAGAGGGCTGTGATATTTTGGGGTCTTTTGGAATAGTGACATGACCCTCTGAGTTCCTCTCGACTTGCCTGTAGAGAGCGCCTCCTCTTGAGATGGGATGGGAACACCGGGAATCCATTCCCGATGAAGCAGGGAAAGGAACAATCATCTCGAGTGGAGGAGGGGGAAACGGGGCTCCTCTTGAGTTGTGGCGGGACCCTCGGTGTTCCTCTCGTGTGGAGACGGGTATGTCGAAATCTTCTTGAGTTGCTGCAAGGGTGTGAAGAGCATTTTTGTGGTTCAAGAGGGAAATTGTGATTTCCCTGGAGACACCGCAGTGGAAAAGGGCCTCACTTGCCTGGAGGGGAGAACCTCCTGGTTTTTCGCGAATGGCGGACAATTTCTCTCAAGTGATGATGTGGACAGCACGGACCCTCTCCTGTGGCCTCAGGAAAGGCCAGACACCATGCGATTTGCGAGCGGCCTCTCGGGAGTCCTCTCCAGTCAGTGCCGAGTCCTAAGTCCTCGACTGAACCTTAGGCTGGAACCTCAGGTTTCCTCTGCAGGGCTGATATGGTTCTTGGGGTTCCTCTGGAGTCTCCACAGGGGAGTCAGACCACGTCTCGAGTGGAGTCATGCACATCCGCTTTCCTTCCGAGCTGTAGTAGCAGTGTCAAGTTCCCGTCGTGCTGACAATGGGATCTGTGTCTTTCCCTCTAGGCTTTCCCACAGGGCTTTCACACGTGCCACCATGGAGTAAGTCGATACTCAGGGTGACATTCGAGGCAGAACAGGGATCTCAGGTTGCTCTGGAGTGGACTGAGACATTTGGGGGTCTTTTGGAATGGTACCACGACACCTGGAGTTCCTCTCGACTTTCCTGTTGAGTGTGCTTCCACTTGAGATGCTATGGGAATGTCAGGATTCTTTCCCGACGAATCAGGGAAAGGAACCTGCATCTTGAGTGTGAGGGGGGAAACGGGGCTCTTCTTGAGTTTGGTGGAACCCTCAGTGTTCCTCTTGATTGGAGAGGGGTATGTCAGGAAAATTCTTGGTTGCTAAAAGTTTGTGAAGGTTCCCTTTGAGGTTCAAAAGTGAAGGTGTGATTTTCTTCGAGGCTCCACAGCGGAAAAGGGCCTCATCTCTCTTGGAAGCTAGAGCCTTTTGGTTATTTCGAGTTGCAGCAGGTTTCTCTCGAATTATGACCCGCTCGTGTGGCTGCAGGAAAGGCCAGTCTCCATGCGAGTTGCGAGGGGCCACTCAGGAATTCTTTCCAGTCGGTGCCGGGTCCAAAGTCTACATTTGGAGCTGAGGCCAGAACCTGAGGATTCCTCTCCAGTGCTGGCATGGATCTTGGGGTTCCTCTGGAGTCTTCACAGGGGAGTCAGGCCTTGTCTTGAGTGGAGACCTGCACGTCCACTTTCCTTCCGAGCTGTAGCAGCAGTGTCAGGCCTCCTGTCGAGTTGACAAAGGAATCTGGGTCTTACCATCAAGGCTTTCCCACAGGGATGTCATACGTGCCACCATGGTGTAAGTCGATACTCGTGGTGACAGTTGAGGCAGTGCAGGGATATCAGGTTCATCTGGAGTGGAATTAGACATTTGGGGGTCTTTTGGATCGGTGGAACGACCCCTGGAGTTCCTCTCGACTTGCCTGTGGAGAGCGCGTCCACTTAAGATGGGACAGGAACACCGGGAATCCATTCCCGACAAAGCAGGGAAAGGAACAATCTTCTTGAGTGGAGGAGGGGAAACGGGGCTCCCCATGAGTTGTGGCGGATCCTCGGTGTTCCTCTCAAGTGGAAACGGGTATGTCGGGGAACTTCTTGAGTTGCTGTGAGGGGTTGAAGGACCTTTTCGAGGTTCAAAAGAGAAAGTGTGGTTTCTCTCGTGACGCCGCAGTGGAATAGGGCCTCATCTCGCCTGGAGTGGAGAACCTCGTTTTTCTCAACTTGCGGCAGATTCCACTCGAGTTACAACGGGGACCTCAGGGACCCACTCGCATGGCCCCAGGAAAGGCCAGTCTCCATGCGAGTGCCGAGCGACTTCTCAGGAATCCACTCCAGTCAGTGTCGTGACCTGTGTGCACTTTTGGAGCCAAAGTCTGAACCTGAGGTTTCCTCTCCAGTGCTTATATGGATCTTGGGGTTCCTCTGGAGTTTCCATAGGGGAGTCAGGCTTTGTCTTGAATGGAGCCCTGCATGTCCGCTTTGCTTATGAGCTATAGCAGCTGTGTCAGGCTTCCTGTCGAGTTTACCCAGGGATCTTGTGCTTTCTCTGGAGGCTTTCCCACAGGGCTGTCACACGTGCCACCGTGGTGCGAGTCAATACTCAGGGTGATATTCGAGTCAGTACAGGGAAATCAGGTTCCTCTGCAGTGGACTGAGACTTTTGGGGGTCTTTTGGAATGGTAGCACTACACCTGGAGTTCCTCTTGACTTTCCTGTTGAGAGCGAATCCACTTGAGGTGTGATGGGAAGGCCGGGAAACCTTTACCGACGAAGCAGGGAATGAAACCCTTATCTCAAGAGAAAAGTGGGAAACGGAGCTCCTCTTGAATTTGGTGGAACCCTCAGTGTTCCTCTCGAGTGGAGAGAGGTATGTCGGGGAACTTCTTGAGTTGCTACAAGGGTGTGAAGGACCGCTTCGTGTTTCAAGAGGGAAGGTGTGATTTCCCTCAATATACCGCAGCGGAAACGGGCCTCATCTCGCCTGGAGGGGAGAGCCTCCTAGGTTTTCTCGAGTTGCGACAGGTTCCTCTCGAGTTCCGATGGGGACCTAAGAGACCTGTTCGTAAGGCCTAAGGAAAGGCCAGACACCATGTGAGTTGCGAGGGGCCTCTCGGGATTCTTCTCCCATCAGTGCCGTGTCCTAAGTCCTCTTCTGGAGCGGAGAAAGGAAATGAGGTTTCCTCTCTGGGGCTAACATGGATCTCGGGGTTCCTCTGGAGTCTCCACAGGGGTATCAGGCCTCGTCTCAAGTGGATACATGCACGTCAATTTGCCTCCTGAGCTGTAGCTGCAGTGTCAGTCTTCCTTGCGTTTGGCACAGGGATCTGTGTCTTTCCCTCGAGGCTTTTCCAAATGGCTGTCACAGGTGTCACTGTGAAGTGAGTCAATCTTCGGTGTGACCATTGAGGCAGTGCAGGGAAATCAGGTTCCTCTGGAGAGGGCTGTGATATTTGGGGGTCTTTTGGAATGGTGGCACGACCCCTGGAGTTCCTCTCAACATTCCTGTGAAGAGCGCCTCCTCTTGAGATGGGATGGGAACGCCAGGAATCCATTTTGGACAAAGCAGGGAAAGGAACAATCATCTCGAGCGAGGAGAGGGAAACGGGGCTCCTCTTGAGTTGTGGCAGGACCCTCGGTGTTCCTCTCATGTGGAGATGGGTATATCGAGATCTTCTTGAGTTGCTACCAGGGTGTGAAAAACATTTTTGTGGTTCAGGAGGGAAAGTGTCATTTCCCTGGAGACGCTGCATGGAAAACTGCCTCACTCGCCTGGAGGGGAGAACTTCCTGGATTTTCTCGAATTTCAGCCGGTTTCTCTCGAGTTACGATGGGGACATCAGGGACCAGCTCCTGTGGCCTCAGGAAAGGCCAGACACCATGTGAGTTGCGAGGGGCCTCTCGGGCGTCCTCTCCAGTCGGTCACGGGTCCTAAGTCCTTGACTGAAGCTGAGGCTGGAACCTGAGGTTTCCTCTCCAGGGCTGATATGGATCTTGGGGTACCTCTGGAGTCTCCACAGGGAAGTCAGGCCTCGTGTCAAGTGGAGTCATGCACGTCCGCTTTCCTTCCAAGCTGTAGGAGCATTGCCAGGCTTCCCATCAAGTTGACACAGGGATCTGTGTCTTTCCCTCGAGCATGTCCCACAAGGCTGTCACACGTGCCACCGTGGTGAGAGTTGATACTCAGGGTGACATTCGAGGCAGAACAGGGAAGTCATGTTCCTCTGGAGTGAACTGAGACATTTGGGGGCTTTTTTGCAATGCTGGCACGACCCCTGGATTTCCTCTCGACTTTCCTGTTGACTGTGCTTCCACTTGAGGTTCGACGGGAATGCCAGGTTTCCTTTACCGACGAAGCATGGAAAGGAACCTGCATCTCGAGGATGAGGGGGCAAACAGGGCTCCTCTTGAGTTCGATGGAACCCTCGGTGTTCCTCTCGAGTGGTGAGGGGTATGTCAGGGAACTTCTTGATTGATAAAATGTTGTGAAGGTTCCCTTTGAGGTTCAAGAGGGAAGGAGTGATTTTCTTCGAGACTCCACCGCAGAAAAGGGCCTCATCTCGCCGGAGGCTAGAGCCTTCTGGTTATTTCAAGTTGCAGCACGTTCCTCTCGAGTTACGATGGGGACTTCAGCGACCTGCTCGTGTGGCCTTAGGAAAGGGCAGTCTCCATGCGAGTTGGGAGGGCCCTCTCAGGAATGCTTTTCAGTCGCTGCCAGGTCCACTGTCCACGTCTGGAGCCGAGGCCAGAACCTCAGGATTCATCTCCAGTGCTGGATGGATCTTGGGGTACTTCTGGTGTCTCCACAAGGGAGTCAGGCCTTGTCTTGTGTGGAGACCTGCATGTCCGCTTTCCTCCCGAACTGTAGCACCAGTGTCAGGCTTCTCGTCGAGTTGACACAAGGTTCTGGGTCTTTCCCTCGAGGCTTTCCCACTGGGCTATCAAACGTGCCACCGTGGTCAGAGTCGATACTAAGGGTAACATTCGAAGCAGAACAGGGAAATCAGGTTCCTTTGGAGTGGCTTGAGACATCTGGCGGTCTTTTGGAATGCTGGCACGACTCCTGGAGTTCCTCTCGACTTTCCTGTTGAGTGCGCTTCCACTTGAGATCAGATGGCAATGCCGGGTTTCCTTTCCCGACAAAGGAGGGAGAGGAACCTGCATCTCGAGTGTGAGGGAGGAAACGGGGCTCCTCTTGAGTTTGGTGGAACCCTCGGTGTGCCTCTCGAGTGGAGAAGGGTATGTCGGGGAACTTCTTGATTGCTAAAAGGGTGTGAAGTTTCCCTTTTAGGTTCAAGAGGGAAGGTGGAAGTTTTTTCGAGACGCCACAGCAGAAAAGGGCCTCATCTCGCCTGGAGGGGAGAGCCTCATTGTTATTTCGAGTTGTGGCAGGATGCTCTCGAGTTACGACGGGGACTTCAGGGACCCGCTCGTATGGCCTCAGGAAAGGCCAGTCTCCAAGGGAGTTGGGAGGGCCCTCTCAGGAATCCTTTCCAGTCGGTGCCGGGACCAAAGTCCATGTCTGGACCCGAGGCCGGAACCTGAGGATTCATCTCCAGTGCTGGCATGGATCTTGGGGTTCCTCTAGAGTCTCCACAGTGGAGTCAGGCCTCGTCTCGAGTGGAGACCTGCACGTCCACTTTCCTTCCGAGCTGTAGCAGCAGTGTCAGGCTTCCCGTCGAGTTAACACAGGGATCTGGGGCTTTCCCTCGAGGCTTCCCGACAGGGCTGTCACACGTGCCACCGTGGATTGTGTTAATACTCGAGTGACAGTTGAGGCAGTGCAGGGAAATCAGGTTCATCTGGAGTGGAATTAGATATTTGGGGGTCTTTTGGATTGGAGGCATGACCCCTGGAGTTCATCTCGATTTTCCTGAGGAGAGCCCCTCCTCTAAAGATGGGACAGGAACACCGGGAATCCATTCCCAACGAAGCAGGGAAAGGAAAAATCATCTCGAGCAGAGGAGGGAAACGGGGCTCCTCTTGAGTTGTGACTAGACCCTCTGTGTTCCTTTCGAGTGGAAACGGGTATGTCGGGGAAAGTCTTGAGTTGCTGCAAAGGTATGAAGGACCTTTTCGAGGTTCAAGAGGGAAGATGTGGTTTCTCTCGTGACGCCGCAGCGGAAAAGGGCCTCATCTAGCCTGGAGTGGAGAACCTCCTCGTTTTTCTCGACTTGTGGCAGGTTCCTCTCGAGTTACGACGGGGACCTCAGGGACCCGCTCGCGTGGCCTCAGGTAAGGCCAGTCTCCATGCGAGTGGTGAGGGACCTCTCGGGAATCCACTCCAGTCCGTGCCGGGTCCTGTATCCTCATCTGGAGGCGGGGGCGATACCTGAGGTTTCCTCTCCAGTGATGGCATGGATCTGGGGGTTCCTCTGGAATCTCCACAGTGGAGTCAGGCCTCGTCTCGAATGGAGCCCTGCATGTCCGCTTTTCTTCCGAGCTGGAGCAGCAGTGTCAGGCTTCCTGTCGAGCTGACACAGGGATTTGGGGCTTTCCCTCGAGGCTTTCCAACAGGGCTATCACAAGTGCCACCATGGTGTGAGTCGATACTCAGGGTGACATTCCAGGCAGTAAATGGAAATCAGGTTCCTCTGGAGTGGACTGAGACTTTTGGGGGTCTTTTGCAATGGTGGCACTACACCTGGAGTACCTCTTGACATTCCTGTAGAGAGCACCTCTACTTGAGGTGTGACGGGAATGCCAGGAAAACTTTACCAATGAAGCAGGGAATGAAATCCTTATCTCAAGGGAAAAGGGGGAAACGGGGCCCCTCTTGAGCTTATTGGAATGATCGGTGTTCCTCTCGAGTGGAGAGGGGTATGTCACAGAACTTCTTGAATTGCTACAAGGGTGTGAAGGACCCCTTCGAGGTTCAACAGGGAAGGTGTGATTTCCCTCGAGACGCCACAGCTGAAAACAACCTCATCTCTCTTGGAGGGGAGAGCCTCCTGGTTTTTCTCGAGTTGCGGCAGGTTCCTCTCGAGTTACAACGTGGACCTCAGGGACCTGCTCGTGTGGCCTCAGGAAAGGCCAGACACCAGGCGAGTTGCGATGGGCCTCTCGGGATTGTTCTCCAGTCAGTGCCAGGTCCAAAGTCCACAACTGGACCACAGAACGGAAATGAGGTTTCCTCTCCAGGGCTAACATGGATCTTGGGGTTCCTCTGGAGTATCCACAGAGGTTTCAGGCCTCGTCTCCAGTGGAGACATGCAGGTCAGTTTGCCTCCTGAGCTGTAGCAGCAGTGGCAGTCATCCTGGCGTGTTGACATGGACCTGTGTCTTTCCCTCGAGGCTTTTCCACCGGGCTGTCACACGTGTCACCATGGTTTGAGTCAATCCTCGGTGTGACAGTTGAGGCACTGAAGGGAAATCAGGTTCCTCTGGAGATGGCTGTGATATTTGGGGGTCTTTTGGAATGGTGGCACTACCCCTGGTGTTCCTCTTGACTTTCCTGTGGAGAGCGCCTCCTCTTGAGATGGGATGGGAACACCGGGAATCCATTTCCAACAAAGCAGGGAAAGGAACAATCATCTCGAGCGAGAAGGGGAACAGGGACTCGGCTTGAGTTGTGGTGGGACACTCAGTGTTCCTCTCCTGTGAAGACGGGCATGTCGAGATCTTCTTGAGTTGCTGCAAGGGTGTGAAGAACATTTTTGTGGTTCAAGAGGGAAAGTGTGATTTCCCTGGAGACGCTGCAGAGGAAAAGGGCCTCACTCGCCTGTAGGGTAGAACCCGGTTTTTCTCGAATTCCGGCTGGTTTCTCTCGAGTTACGACGGGGACCTCAGGGACCCGCTTCTGTGGCCTCAGGGAAGGCCAGACACCATGCAAGTTGCGAGGGGCCTCTCGGGCGTCCTCTCCAGTCGGTGCCGGGCCCTAAGTCCTCGACTGAAGCTGAGGCTGGAACTTGAGGTTTCCTCTCCAGGGCTGATATCGATCTTGGGGTTCCTCTTGAGTCTCCACAGGGCAGTCAGGCCTCATGTCGAGTGGAGTCATGCACGTCCACTTTCCTTCCGAGCTGTAGGAGCATTGCCAGGTTTCCCATCGAGTTGACACAGGGATCTGTGTCTTTCCCTAGAGCCTGTCCCACAAGGCTGTCACATGTGCCACCATGGTAAGAGTTGATACTCAGGGTGACATTCGAGACAGGACAGGGAAATCAGGTTCCTCTGCAGTTGACGGAGACATTTGGGGGTCCTTTGAATGCTGGTGCAGCTCCTGGAGTTCCTCTTATCTTTCCTATTGAGAGAGCTTCCACTTGAGATGCATCGGGAATGCCGGGTTTCCTTTACCGATGAAGCAGGGAAAGGAACATGCATCTCGAGGATGAGGGGGGAAATGGGGCTCCTCTTGAGTTTGGTGGAGCCCTCGGTGTTCCTCTCGAGTGGAGTGGGATATGTCAGGGAACTTCTTGATTGCTAAAAGGATGTGAAGGTTCCCTTTGAAGTTCAAGAGGGAAGGAGTGATTTTTTTCGAGACGCCACAGCGGAAAATGGAATCATCTCCCCTGGATGGGAGAGCCTCCTGGTTTTTATCGAGTTGCAGCAGGTTCCTCTCTAGTTACGACGGGGACTTCAAGGACCTGCTCACGTGGCTTCAGGAAAGGCCAGAAACCAGGCGAGTTGTGAGGGGCCTGTCAGGAATCTTTTCCAGTCTGTGTCGGGTCCAAAGTCCACCTCTGGAGCCGAGGCCGAAACCTGAGGAGTCCTCTCCAGTGCTGGCATGGATCTTGGGGTTCCTCTGGAGTCTCCACAGGGGAGTCAGGCCTCATCTCGAGTTGAAGCCTGCATGTCCGCTTTCGTCCTGAGCTGCAGCAGCACTGTCAGGCTCCCTGTCGAGTTGACACAGGGATCTGGGGCTTTCTTTCAAGGTTTTTACACAGGGCTGTCACACGTGCCACTGTGGTGTGTCGATACTCACCACAGTTGAGGCAGTGCAGGGAAATCAGGTTCATCTGGAGTGGAATTAGACATGTGGGGGTCTTTTGGATTAGTGGCAGGACCCCTGGAGTTCCTCTCGGCTTGCCTGTGGAGAGCGCCTCCTCTTAAATGGGACAGGAACACCGGGAATCCATTCCCGACGAACCAGGGGAAGGAACAATCATCTCCAGCGGAGGAGGGGGAAAAGCGGCTCCTCTTGAGTTGTGCCAGGACCCTCGGTGTTCCTCTCGAGTGGAGACGGGTATGTCGGGGAACTTCTTGAGTTGCTGCGTGGGTTTGAAGGACCTTTTCGAGGTTCAAGAGGGAAGGTGTGGTTTCTCTCATGACACCGCAGCGGAAAAGGGCCTCATCTAGCCTGGACTGGAGAACCTCCTCGTTTTCCTCAACTTGTGGCAGGTTCCTCTCGAGTTAAGACCAGGACCTCAGGTACCCGCTCGCGTGGCCTCAGGAAAGGCAGGTCTCCATGCGAGTAGCAAGGGACTTCTCGACAATCCACTCCAGTCAGTGTCAAGTCCTGTGTCCTCATCTGGAGGCGTGGTAGGAACCTGAGGTTTCCTCTGCAGTGCTCGCATGGACCTTGGGGTCCTCGGGAGTTTCCACAGGGGAGTCAGGCCTCGTCTCGAATGGAGCCCTGCATGTCCACTTTGCTTCCAAGCTTTAGCAGCAGTATCACGCTTCCTGTCGTGTTGGCACAGAGATCTGGGCCTTTCCCTCGAGGCTTTCCCACAGGGCTGTCACAAGTGCCACCGTGGTGTGAGTTGATACTCAGGGTGACATTCGAGGCAGTAGAGGGATATCAGGTTCCTCTGGAGTGGACTGAGACTTTTGGGGGTCTTTTGCAATGGTGGCACTACACCTGGATTACCTCTTGACTTTCCTGTTGAGAGCACCTCCACTTGAGGTATGATGGGAATGCCGAGAATCCTTTACCAACGAAGCAGGGAATGAAACCCTTATCTAGAGGGAAAAGAGGGAAACGGGGCTTCTCTTGAGTTTGGTGGAACCCTCAGTGTTCCTCTCAAGTGGAGAAGGGTAAGTCGGGGAACTTCTTGAGTTGCTACAAGGGTGTGAAGGACCCCTTCTAGGTTCAAGAGGGAAGGTGTGATTTCCCTCAAGACACCACAGAGGAAAAGGGCCTTATCTTGCCTGGAGCGGAGAGCCTCCTGTTTTTTTTCGAGTTGCAGCATGTTCCTCTCGAGTTACAATGGGGACTTCAGGGACCAGCTCTTGTGGCCTCAGGAAAGGCCTGTCTCCATGCTCGTTGCGAGGGGCCTCTAAGGAATGCTTTCCAGTCGGTGCCGGGTCCAAAGTCCACATCTGGAGACGAGGCAGGAACCTGAGAAGTCCTATCCAGTGCTGGCATGGAAATTAGGGTTCCTCTTGAGTCTCCACAGCGGAGTCAGGCCTCGTCTCAAGTGGAGACCTGCACATCCGCTTTCCTCCCGAGCTGTAGCAGCAGTGTCAGGCTTCCGGTCGAGTTCCCACAGGGATCTGGGTTTTTCCCTCAAGGCTTTCCCACAGAGCTGTCACACATGCCTCCATGGTGTAAGTCAAAATACTCGGGGTGACAGTTGAGGCAGTGCAGGGAAATCAGGTTCATCTGGAGTGGAATTAGACATTTGGGGGTCTTTTGGATTGGTGTCACGATCCCTGGAGTTCCTCTCAACTTGCCTGTGGAGAGAGCCTTCTCTTAAGTTTGGACAGGAACACCAGGAATCCATTCCCGAGGAATCAGGGAAAGCAACAATCATCTCCAGCAGAGGAGGGTGAAATGGGGCTCCTCTTGAGTTGTGGCGAGACCTTCGGTGTCCTTCTCGAGTGGAGACGGGTATGTCTGGGAACTTCTTGAGTTGCTGTGAGCGTTTGAAGGACCTTTTAGAGGTTCAAGAGATAAGGTGTGGTTTCTCTCGTGACCCATCAGCGGAAAAGGGCCTCATCTAGCCTGGAGTGGAGAACCTCCTCGTTTTACTCGACTTGCGGTAGATTCCTCTAGAGTTACAACGGGGACATCAGGGACCCGCCTGCATGTCCTTAGAAAAGGCCAGTCTCCATGCGAGTGGCGAGGGACCTCTCAGGAATCCAATCCAGTCCGTTCCGGGTCTGGTGTCCACTTCTGGAGGCGAGGTTGGTACATGAGGTTTCCTCTCCAGTGCTGATATGGACCTTGGGGTTCCTCTGGTAACTTCAGAGGGGAGTCAGGCCTCGTCCCCAATGGAGCCCTGCATGTCCTCTTTGCTTCCGAGCTATAGCAGCAGTGTCAGGCATCCTGTCGAGTTGACACAGGGATCTGTGGCTTTCCCACGAGGCTTTCCCACAGGGCTGTCACACGTGCCACCGTGGTGTGAGTCGATACTCAGGTTGACATTCGAGGCAGTACAGGGAAATCAAGTTCCCCTGGAGTGGACTGAAACTTTTGGGGGTCTTTTGGAATGGTGGCACTACACATGGAGTTCCTCTCGTCTTTCCATTTGAGAACACCTCCACCTGAGGTGTGACGGGAATGACGGGAAACTTTGACCAACAAAGTAGGGAATAAAAGCATTATCTCGAGGGAAAAGGGAGAAAGGGGGCTCCTCTTGAGTTTGGTGGAACCTTCGTTGTCCCTCTCGAGTGGAGAGGGGTATGTCAGGGAACTTCTTGAGTTGCTAAAAGTGTGTGAAGGACCCCTTGGAGGTTCAAGAGGGAAGGTGGGATTTCCCTCGAGATGCCACAGTGGAAAAGGGCCTCATCTCGCCTGGAGGGGAAAGCCTCCTGGTTTTTCTCGAGTTGCAGCAGGTTCCTCTCGAGTTACGATGGGGACCTCAGTAACCTGCTCCTGTGGCCTCACGAAAGGCCAGACACCATGCGAGGTGCGAGGGGCCTCTCGGGATTCTTCTCCAGTCAGTGCCGGGTCCTAAGTCCTCGTCTGGCATGCTGTATGGAAATGAGGTTTCCTCTCCAGGGCTGACATGGACCTTGGGGTTCCTCTGGAGTCTCCACAGGGGTGTCAGGCCTCGTCTCGAGTGGAGACATGCGTGTCTTCTCCCTCCTGAGCTATAGCAGCAGTGTCCGTCTTCCCGTAGTGTTGACACAGGGAACTGTGTCTTTCCCTCGAGGCTTTTCCACAGGGCTGTCCCACGTGTCACCGTGGTGTGAGTCGATCCTCGGTGTGACAGTTGAGGCAGTGCAGGGAAATCAGGTTCCTGAGGAGTGGGCTGTGATATTTCGGGGTCTTTTGGAATGGTGGCATATCGCCTGGAATTCCTCTCGACTTTCCTGTGGAGAGCGACTCCTCTTGAGATGGGATGGGAACACCGGGAATCCATTTCCGACGAAGCAGGGAAAGGAACAATCATCTCGAGCGAGGAGAGGGAAACAGGGCTCCTCTGGAGTTGTGGCGGGACCCTTGGTGTTCCTCTCGAGTGGAGACGGGTGTGTCGTGGAACTTCTTGAGTTGCTGCGAGGGTTTGGAGGGCCTTTCCGAGGTTCAAGAGGGAAGGTGTGGTTTCTCTCAGAGCGCTGCAGCGGAAAAGGGCCTCATGTCACCTGGAGTGGAGAACCTCCTCGTTTTTCTCCACTTGTGGCTGGTTCCTCTCGAGTTACGACAAGCACCTCAGGGACCCGCTCACGTGGCCCCAGGAAAGGCCAGTCTCCATGCGAGTGGCTACGGACATCTCGGGAATCCACTCCAATCGGTGCAAGGTCATGTGTCCTCTTCTGGAGCCGAGTTCGGAACCTGAGGATTCCTCTCCAGTGCTGGCATGGATCTTGGGGTACCTCTGGAGTTTCCACAGGGGAGTCAGGCCTCATCTCGAATCATTTGGGGGTCTGTTGGATTGGTTGCACGACCTCTGGAGTTCCTCTCAACTTGCCTGTGGAGAGCGCTTTCTCCTAAGTTGGGACAGGAACACCAGGAATCCATTCCCGAGGAATCAGGGAAAGGAACAATCATCTCGAGTGGAGGAGGGGGAAACGGGGCTCCTCTTGAGTTGTGGCGGGACGCTCGGTGTTCCTCTCGAGTGGAGACGGGTATGTCGGGGAACTTCTTGAGTTGCTCTGAGCGTTTGAAGGACCTTTTTGAGGTTCAAGAGGGAAGGTGTGGTTTCTCTCGTGACGCCTCAGCAGAAAAGGGCCTCATCTCGCCTGGAGTGGAGAACCTCCTCGTTTTTCTGAACTTGCGCCAGGTTCCTCTCGAGATACAACGGGGACATCAGGGACCCGCTCACGTGGCCTTGGGAAAGGCCAGTCTCCATACGAGTGGCGAGGGGCCTCTCGGGAATCCACTCCAGTCTGTTCTGGGTCCTGTGTCCTCTTCTGGAGGTGAGGTGGGAACCTGAGGTTTTCTCTCCAGTGCTGCCATGGACCTTGGGGTTTCTCTGGAATCTCCACAGAGTAGTCAGGCCTTGTCTCGAATGGAGCCCTGCATGTCTACTTTGCTTCCGAGCTGTAGCAGCAGTGTCAGGCTTCCTGTCGAGTTGATACAGAGATTTGGGGCTTTCCCTGGAGGCTTTCCCACAGGGCTGTCACATGTGCCACCGTGGTGTGAGTCGATACTCAGGGTGACATTCGAGGCAGTACAGGGAAATCAGGTTCCTCTGGAGTGGACTGAGATTTTTTAGGGGTCTTTTGCAATGGTGGCACTACACCTGTTGTTCCTCGCGACTTTCCTGTTGAGATCGCCTCCACTTGAGGTGTGACGGGAATGCCGCGAAACCTTGACCAATGAAGCAGGGAATGAAACACTTATCTCGAGGGAAAAGGGGGAAATGTAGCTCCTCTTCAGTTTGGTGGAACGCTCGGTGTTCCTCTCGAGTGGAGAGGGGTATGTCGGGGAACTTCTTGAGTTGCTACAAGGGTGTGAAGACCCCATCGAGGTTCAAGAAGGAAGGTGAGATTTCCATCGACAGGCCGCAGCGGAAAAGGGCCTCATCTCGCCTGGAGGGGAGAGCCTCCTGGTTTTTCTCGAGTTGCTGCAGGTTCCTCTCGAGTTACGATGGGGACCTCAGGGCCTGCTCGTGTGGTCTCAGGAAAGGCCAGACACCATGCGAGTTGCAAGGGACCTCTCGGGATTCTTCTCCAGTCGGTGCCAGGTCCAAAGTCCACAACTGGACCACAGAATGGAAATGAGGTTTCCTCTCCAGGGTTGACATGGATCTTGCGGTTCCCCTGCATTCTCCACATGGGTATCAGGCCTCATCTCGAGTGGAGACATGCACGTCAGTTGGCCTACTGAGCTGTAGCAGCAGTGTCCGTCTTCCAGGCGTGTTGACACAGGGATCTGTGTCTTTCCCTTGAGGCTTTTCCACAGGGCTGTCCCACGTGTCACTGTGGTGTGAGTCAATCTTCGGTGTGACAGTTGAGTCAGTGCAGGGAAATCAGGTTCCTCTGGAGAGGGCTGTGATATTTGTGGGTCTTTTGGATGGTGGAACGACACCTGGAGAACCTCTTGACTTTCCTGTGGAGAGCGACTCCTCTTGAGATGGGATGGGAACACAGAGAATCCATTTCCGAGGAAGCAGGGAAAGGAACAATCATCTCGAGCAAGGAGGGGGAAACAGGGCTCCTCTGGAGTTGTGGCGGTACCCTCGGTGTTCCTCTCGTGTGGAGACGGGTATGTCGAGATCTTCTTCAGTTGCTGCAAGAGTGTGAAGAACATTTTTGTGGTTCAAGAGGGAAGGTGTGAATTCCCTGGAGACACCACAGAGGAAATGGGCCTCACTAGCCTGGAGGGGAGAACCTCCTGGTTTTTCTCGAATTTCGGCTGGTTTCTCTCGAGTTACGACAGGGACCTCTGGGACCCACTCCTATGGCCTCAGGGAAGGCCAGACACCATGCGAGTTGCGAGGGGCCTCTCGGGAGTCCTCTCCAGTCGGTGCCAGGTCCTAAGTCCTCGACTGAAGCTGAGGTCGGAACCTGAGGTTTCCTCTCCAGGGCTGATATGGATCTTGGGGTCCCTCTGGAGTCTCCACAGGGCAGTCAGGCCTCGTCTGGAGTGGAGTCATACACGTCTACACTCCTTCCAAGCTGTAGCAGCAGTGTCAGCTTCCCATCAAGTTGACACAGGGATCTGTGTCTTTCCCTCGAGGCTTTCCCACAAGGCTGTTACACGTGCGACCATGGTGAGAATCGATACTGAGGGTGACATTCGAGGCAAAACAGGGAAATGAGGTTCCTCTGGAGTGGACTGAGTCATTTGTGGGTCTTTTTGAATGCTCTAACAACCCCTGGAGTTCCTCTCGACTTTCCTGTTGAGAGCACTTCCACTTGAGATGCGACAGGGATGCCAGTTTTCCTTTCCCTATGAAGCAGGGAAAGTAACCTGCATCTCGAGGTTGAGGGGGGAAACGGGACTCCTCTTGAGTTTGATGGAACCCTCGGTGTTCCTCTCAAGTGTAGAGGGGTATGTAGGGGAACATCTTGATTGCTAAACGGAAGTGAAAGTTCCCTTGGAGGTTCAAGAGGGAAGGTGTGATTTTCCTCGAGTCGCCACAGGGGAAAAGGGCTCATCTCCCCTGGAGGGGAGAGCCACCTGGTTATTTCGAGTTGCAGCAGGTTCCTCTCGAGTTATGATGGGGACTTCAGGGACCCGCCTGTGTGGCCTCAGGAAAGGCCAGTCTCCATGCGAGTTGCAAGGGGCCTCTCAGGAATTCTTTCCAGTCGGTGCCGGGTCCAAAGTTCACGTCTGGAGCCGAGGCAGGAACCTTAGGATTCCTCTCCAGTTCTGCTATGGATCTTGGGATTCCTCTGGAGTCTCCACAGGGGAGTCAGGCCTCGTCTCGAGTGGAGACCTGCACGTCAGATTGCCTCCTGAGCTGTGCCAGCAGTGTCAGTCTTCCCGGCGTTTTGACCCAGGGATCTGTGTCTTTCCCTCGAGGCTTTTCCACAGGGCTGTCCCACGTGTCACCGTGGTGTGAGTCAATCGTCGGTGTGACAGTTGAGGCAGTGCAGGGAAATCAGGTTCCTCTGGGGAGGGCTGTGATATTTGGGGGTCTTTTGGAATGTTGGCACCACCCCCGGAGTTCCTCTCGACTTTACTGTGGAGAGTGCCTCCTCTTGAGATGGGATGGGAACACCGGGAATCCATTTCCAATGAAGCAGGGAAAGGAACAATCATCTCAAGCAGAGAGGAGGAAACGGGGCTCCTCTTGAGTTGTGGGGTGACCCTCGGGGTTTCTCTCGTGTAGAGACGGGTATGTCAAGATCTTCTTGAGTTGCTGCAAGAGTGTGAAAAACATTTTTGTGGTTCAAGAGGGAAAGTGTGATTTCCCTGGAGATGCCGCAACAGAAAAGGGCCTCAGTCGCATGGAGGGGAGAACCTCCCAGTTTTTCTCGAATTTCGGCCGGTTTCTCTCGAGTTATGACAGGGACCTCAGGGACCCACTTCTCTGGCCTCAGGAAAGTCCAAACACCATGCGAGTTTCGAGGGGCCTCTCAGGAGTCCTCTCCAGTCGGTGCCGGGTCCTAATTCCTTGACCAAAGCTGAGGCTGGAACCTGAGCTTTCCTCTCCAGGGCTGATATGGATCTTGGGGTTCCTCTGGAGTCTCCTCAGGGGAGTCAGTCCTTGTCTCAAGTGAAGTCATGCACGTCCGCTTTCCTTCCGAGTTGAAGCAGCAGTGTCAGGCTTCTCGTCAAGTGACACAGGGATCTGAGTCTTTCACTCGAGGCTTTCCCACAGGGCTGTCACACATGCCACCGTGGTGAGAGTCGATACTCAGTGTGACATTCGAGGCAGAACTGGGAAATCAGGTTCCTCTGGAGTGGACAGAGATATGGGGGTCTTTTGGAATGCTGGCATGAACCCTGCTGTTCTTATCGACTTTCCTGTTGAGTGCGATTCCTCTTGAGAGGCGACAGGAATGCAGGGTTTCCTTTCCCGACGAAGCAGGGAAAGGAACCTGCATCTCAAGGGTGACTGCGGAAACAGCTCTCCTCTTGAGTTTGGTTGAACCCTCGGTTTTGCTCTCAAGTGGAGAGAGGTATGTCGGTAACTTCTTGATTGCTAAAAGGGTGTAAAGGTTCCCTTGGAAGTTCAAGAGGGAAGGTGTGATTTAATTCGAGACGCCAAGCAGAAAAGGGCCTCATCTCGCCTGGAGGGGAGAGCCTCCTGGTTATTTCGAGTTGCGGCAGGTTCCTCTCGAGTTACAACGGGGACTTCAAGGACCCGCTCGTGTGGCCTCAGGAAAGGCCATTCTCCAAGCGAGCTGTGAGGGGCCTCACAGGAATCCTTTCCAGTCGGTTGCGGGTCTAAAGTCCACATCTGGAGCCAAGGCTGGAACCTGAGGATTCCTCTCCAGTGCTGGCATGGAACTTGGGGTTCCTCTGGAGTCTCCACAGGGGAGTCAGTCCTCGTCTCAAGTGGAGACCTGCACGTTTGCTTTCCTCCCGAGCTGTAGCAGCAGTGTCAGGCTTCCCATCGAGTTGACACAGGGATCTGGGGCTTTCCCTCGAGGTTTTCCCACAGGGCTGTCACACTTGCCACCGTGGTGTGAGTCGATACTCGGGGTGACAGTTGAGTCAGTGCAGGGAAATCAGGTTCATCTGGAGTTGAATTAGACATCTGGGGGTCTTTTAATTTGGTTGCACGACCCCTGGAGTTCCTCTCGACTTGTCTGTGGAGAGCGCCTCCTCTTAAGATGGGACAGGAACACCGGAAATCCATTCCCGACGAAGCTTGGAAAAGAACAATCATCTCGAGCAGAGCAGGGCGAAACGGGGCTCTTCTTGAGTTGTGGCGGGACCCTCGGTGTTCCTCTCGAATGTAGACGGGTATGTCGGGGAACTTCTTGAGTTGCTGCATTGGTTTGAAGGACCTTTTCAAAGTTCAAGAGGGAAGGTGGGGTTTCTCTCATGATGCCACCGCAGAAAAGGTCGTCATCTCGCCTGGAGTAGAGAACCTCCTCGTTTTTCTCGACTTACGGCATGTTCCTCTCGAGTTACGTCGGGGACTTCAGGGACCCGCTCGTGTGGCCTTACGAAAGGCCATTCTCCATGCGAGCTGCGAGAGGCCTCACAGGAATCCTTTCCAGTCGGTGCTGGATCCAAAGTCCATGCTGGAGCCTAGGCCGGAACCTGAGTTTTCCTTTCCAGTGCTGGCTTGTATCTTGGGGTTCCTCTGGAGTCTCCAAAGGGGAGTCAGGTCTCGTCTCTAGTGGAGACCTGCACGTCTGCTTTCCTCCCGAGGTGTAGCAGCAGTGTCAGGCTTCCCGTCGAGTTGACACAGGGATCTAGGGCTTTCCCTCGAGCCTTTCCCACAGGGCTGTCACACGTGCCACCGTGGTGTGAGTCGATACTTGCGGTAAAAGTTGAAACAGTGCAGGGAAATCAGGTTCATCGGAGTGGAATTAGACATCTGGGGGTCTTTTGGATTGGTGGCAAGACCCCTGGAGTTCCTCTCGTCTTGTCTGTGGAGAGGGTCTCCTCTTCAGGTGGGACAGGAACACCAGGAATCCATTCCCGACGAAGCAGGGAAAGGAACAATCAACTTGAGGGGAGCAGGGTGAAACGGGGCTCCCCTTGAGTAGTGGCGGGACCCTTGGTGTTCCTCTTGAGTGGAGACGGGTATGTCGGGGAACTTCTTGAGTTGCTGCGTTGGTTTGAAGGACATTTTCGAAGTTCAAGAGGGAAGGTGGGGTTTCTCTCGTGACGCTGCAGCGGAAAAGGGCCTCATCTCGCCTGGAGTGGAGAACCTTCTCATTTTTCTCGACTTGAGGCAGGGTTCTCTCGAGTTACGACTGGACCTCAGGGACCCGCTCCAGTGGCCTCAGGAAAAGCCAGTCTCCATGCGAGTGGTGAGGGACCTCTCGAGAATCCACTCCAGTCAGTACCGGGTCCTGTGTCGTTTTCTGGAGCCGATCGGAACCTGAGTTTTCATCTACAGTGCTGGCATGGATCTTCTGGAGTCTGCACAGAGGAGTCAGGCCTCGAATCGAATGGAGCCCTGCATGTTCGCTTTGCTTCCGAGCGGTAGCAGCAGCGTCAGGCTTCCTGTCCAGTTGACACAGGCATCTGTGTCTTTCCCTTGAGGCTTTTCCACAGGGCTGTCACATGTGTCACCATGGTGTGAGTAGATCCTCGGTGTGACAGTAGAGGCAGTGCAGGGAAATCAGTTTACTCTGGAGAGGGCTGTGATATTTGGGGAGTTTTTGGAATGGTGGCACGACCCCTGAGTTCCTCTCGACATTCTTGTGGAGCGCACCTCCTCTTGAGATGGGATGGGAACACCGGGAATCCATTTCCTAAAAAGCGAGGAAAGGAACAATCATCTTGAGTGAGGAGGGGGAAACAGGGCTCCTCTTAAGATGTGGCGGGACCCTCGGTGTTCCTCTCATGTGGAGACGGGTATGTCGAGATCTTCTTGAGTTGCTGCAAGAGTGTGAAGAACATTTTTTTGGTTCAAGGGGGAAAGTGTGATTTCCCTGGAGAAGCCACAGTAGAAAAGTGCCTCACTCACCTGGAGAGGAGAACCTCCTCGTTTTTCTCTCCTTGCGGAAGGTTCCTTTTGAGTTACACGGGGAACTCAGGGACCTGATCGTGTGGCCTGAGGAAAGGCCAGTCTCTATGCGAGTGGTGAAGGACCTCTCGGGAATCCACTCCAGTCGGTGCCGGGTCCTGTGTCCTCTTCTGGAGCCGAGGTCAGAACGTGAGGTTTCCTCTGCAGTGCTGGCATGGATCTTGGGGTTCCTCTGGAGTCTCCACAGGGGAGTCAGTCCTCGTCTCGAATGGAGCCCTGCAAGTCCGCTTTGCTTCTGTGCTGTAGCAGCAGTGTCAGGCTTCCTGTCGAGTTGACACAAGGATCTGAGGCTTTCCCTTGAGCCTTGCCCACAGGGCTGTCACACGTGCCACTGTGGTGTGAGTCGATACTCAGGGTGACATTCGAGGCAGTACAGGGAAATCAGGTTCCTCTGGATTGGACTGCGACTTTTGGGGGTCTTTTGGAATGGTGGCACTTTACCTGGAATTCCTCTTGACTTTCCTGTTGAGAGCGCCTCCCCTTGCCTTTTGACGAGAATGCTGGGAAACCTTTACTGACGAAGCAGGGAATGAAACCCTTATCTCAAGGGAAATGGGGGAAACGGGGTTTCTCTTGAATTTGGTGGAACCCTCGGTGTTCCTCTCAAGTGGAGAGGGGTATGTTGGGGAACTTCTTGAGTTGCTACAAGGGTGTGAAGGACCCCTTCGAGGTTCAAGAGAAAAGGTGTGATTTCCCTCTACACGCCACAGTGGAAAAGGGCCTCATCTCACCTGGAGTGGAAAGCCTTCTGGTTTTTCTCGAGTTGTGGCAGGTTCCTTTCGAGTTACGACTGGGACCTCAGGGACCTGCTCGTGTGGCCTAAGGAAAGCCAGACACCATTCAGGTTGCAGTGCCTCTCAAGATACTTCACTCAGTGCTGGGTCCTACGTCCTCTTCTGGAGCGCATACCGGAAAGGAGGTTTCCTCTCCAGAGCTGACATGGATCTTGGAGTTCCTCTTGAGTCTCTACAGGGGTGTCAGGCCTCGTCTCGAGTGGAGAAATGCACGTCAGTTTGCCTCATGAGCTGTAGCAGCAGTGTTAGTCTTCCTGGCGTGTTGACACAGGGATCTGTGTCTTTCCCTCGAGGCTTTTCCACAGGGCTGTGACACGTGTCACTGTGGTGTGACTCGATCCTCGGTGTGACAGTTGAGGCAGTGCAGGGAAATCAGGTTCCTCTGGAGAGGGCTGTGATCTTTGGGGTTCTTTTAAATGGTGGCACGACCCCTGGAGTTCCTCTCGACTTTTCCTGTGGAGAACGCCCCCTCTTGAGATGGGATGGGAACACCGGGAATCCATTTCCGACGAAGAAGGGAAAGGAACAATCATCTCGAGTGATGAGAGGGAAACGGGGCTCCTCTTCAGTTGTGGAGGGACTCTCGGTGTTCCTCTCATGTGGGGACGGGTATGTCGAGATTTTCTTGAGTTACTGCAAGGGTGTGAAGAACATTTTTGTGGTTCAAGAGGGAAAGTGTGATTTCCCTGGAGACGCTGCAGAGGAAAAGGGCCTCACTCGCCTGGAGGGGAACACCTCCTGGTTTTTCTCGAATTGCGGCTGGTTTCTCTCGAGTTATGACGGGGACGTCAGGGACCCACTCCTGTCACCTCAGGAAAGGCCAGACACCTTGCAAGTTGTGAGTGGCCTCTCGAGAGTCCTCTCCAGTCTGTGCTGAGTCCTAAGTCCTCAACTGAAGCTGAGGCCGGAACCTGAGGTTTCCTCTCCAGGGCTAAAATGGATCTTGGGGTTCCTCTAGAGTCTCCAGAGGGGAGTCAGGCCTCGTCTCGAGTGGACTCATGCAGGTCCGCTTTCCTTCCGAGCTGTAGCAGCAGTGTCAGGCTTCCCGACATGTTGACACAGGGAAATGGGGCTTTCCCTCAAGGCTTTCCCACAGGGCTGTCACACGTGCCACCGTGGTGAGAGTCGATACTCAGGGTGACATACGAGGCAGAACAGGTAAATCAGTTTCCTATGGAGTGGACTGAGACCATTTGGGTTCTTTTGGAATGCTGGCACCACACCTGGAGTTCCTCTCGACTTTCTTGTTGAGAGCGCTTCCACTTGAGATGCGACGGGAATGCCGGGTTTCCTTTCCTGGCAAAGCAGGGAAAGGAACATGCATCTTCAGGCTGAGGCGGGAAATGGGACTCCTCTTGAGTTTGATGGAACACTCAGTGTTCCTGTCGAGAGGAGAGGGGTATGTCGGGGAAATTCTTGATTGCTAAAAGGGTGTGAAGGTTCCGTTTGAGGTTCAAGAGGGAAGGTGTGATTTTCCTCGAGAAGCCACAGCGGGAAAGGAGCTCATCTCACCCGGAGGGGAGAGCCTCCTGGTTATTTCGAGTTGTGGCAGGTTCCTCTCGAGTTACGACAGGGACTTCAGGGACCCGCTCGTGTGGCCTAAGGATAGGCCATTCTCCATACGAGTTGCGAGGGGCCTCTCAGGAATCCTTTCCAGTCGGTGCCGGGTCCAAAGTCCACATCTGGAGCCGAGACCAGAACCTGAGGATTCCTCTCCAGTGCTGTCACGGATCTTGGGGTTCCTCTGGATTCTCCACAGGGGAGTCAGTCCTCATCTCAAGTGGAGAACTACACGTCCAATTTCCTCCCGAGCTGTAGCAGCAGTGTCAGGCTTCCCGTCGAATTGACACAGGGATCTGTGTCTTTCCCTCGAGGCTTTCCCACAGGGCTGTCACACGTGCCACCGGGTGACATTCGAGGCAGTACAGGGAAATCAGGTTCCTCTGGATTGGACTGCGACATTTGGGGATCTGTTGGAATGGTGACACTACACCTGGAGTTCCTCTCCTGTATCCTGTTGAGAGCGCCTCCCCTTGAGGTGTGACGGGACTGCCTGGATACCTTTACCGATGAAGCAGGGAATGAAACCCTTATCTCGAGTGAAAAGGGGAAAACGGGGCTCCTCTTGAGTTTGGTGGAACCCTCGGTGTTGCTCTCGAGTGGAGAGGGTTATGTCAGGGAACTTCTTGAGTTGCTACAAGGGTGTGAAGGGTCCCTTCAAGGTTCAAGAGAAAAGGTGTCATTTCCCTCATGATGCCGCAGCGGAAAAGGGCCTCATCTCAACGGGAGAGGAGAGCCTTCTGGTTTTTGTCGAGTTGTTGGAGGTTCCTCTCGAGTTACAATGGGAACCTCAGGGACCTGCTCGTGTGGCCTCAGGAAAGGCCAGACACCATGTGAGTTGCGAGGGGCCTCTCGGGAGTCTTCTCCAGTAGGTGCCGGGTCCTAAGTCCTCGACTGAAGCTGATGCAGGAACCTGAGGTTTCCTCTCCAGGGCTAAAATGGATCTTGGGGTTCCTCTGGAGTCTCCACAGGGGAATCAGGCTTCGTATCGAGTGGGGTCATGTTTGTCCCCTTTCTGTCCGAGCTGTAGCAGCAGTGTCAGGCTACATGTCGAGTTGACACAGGGATATGTGTCTTTCCTTCGAGGCTTTCCCACAGGGCTGTCACAAGTGCCACCGTGGTTAGAGTCGATATTCAGGGTGACATTCGAGGCAGAACAGGGAAATCACGTTGCTCTGGAGTGGACTGAGACATCTGGGGGTCTTTTGGAATGCTGGCACAACCCCTGGAGTTCCTCTCGACTTTCCTCTTGAGAGCCCTTCCACTTCATATGCGACAGGAATGCCGAATTTCCTTTCCGGACGACGCAGGGAATGTAACCTGCATCTCAAAGGTGAGGGGGGAAAAGGGGCTCCCCTTAACTTTGGTGGAACCCACGCTGTTCCTCTCAATTGGAGAGGTGAATATCGGGAAACTTCTTCATTGCTAAAAGGGTGTGAAGTTTCCCTTTGAGGCTCAAGAGGGAAGGTGTGATTTTCTTCAAGACGCCACAGTGGAAAAGGGACTCATCTCGCCTGGAGTGGAGAGCCTCCTGGTATTTCGAGTAGCATAAGCTTCCTCTCCAGTTACGACGGGGACTTCAGGGACCCGCTCGCATGGACTCAAGAAAGGCCAGTCTCCATGCGAGTTGCGAGGGGCTTCTCAGGAATTCTTTCCAGTCGGTGCCGGGTCCAAAGTCCACATCTGGAGCCCAGGCCAGAGCCTGAGGATTCCTCTCCAGTGCTGGCATCGATCTTGGGGAACCTCTGGAGTCTCCACTGGGGAGTCAGGCCTTGTCTCGAATGGAGCCCTGCATGTCCACTTTGCTTCTGAGCTGTAGCAGCAGTGTCAGGCATCCTGTCGAGTTGACACAGGATATGAGGCTTTCCCTCGAGGATTTCCCACAGGGCTGTCACACGTGCCACCGTGGTGCGTGTCAATATTCAGGGAGACATTCGAGGCAGTACAGGGAAATCAGGTTCCTCTGGTGTGAACTGTGACTTTAGGGGGCCTTTTGGAATGGTGTCACTACAAATGGTGTTTCTCTCGACTTTTCTGTTGAGACCGTCTCCGCTTAAGGTGTGACGGGAATGCTGAGAAACCGTTACCGACGAAGCAGGGAATGAAACCCTTATCTCGAGGGAAAACGGGGCCCCTCTTGAGTATGGTGAAACCCTCGGTGTTCCTCTCCAGTGGAAAGGGGTATGTCGGGGAACTTCTTGAGTTGCTACAAGGGTGTGAAGGACCCCTTCGAGGTTCAAGGGGGAATGGTGTGATTTCCCTCATAACACAGCAGCAGAAAAGGGCCTCATCTCGCCTGGAGGGGAGAGCCTCCTGGTTTTTTTCGAGTAGCAGCAGGTTTCTCTCGAGTTACAATGGGGACCTCAGGGACCTGCTCGTGTGTCCTCAGGAAAGGCCAGACACCATGCGAGTTCTGAGGGGCCACTCGGGATTCTTCTCCAGTTGGTGCCGGGTCCTAAGTCCTCGTCTGGAGCAGAGACCGGAAATGAGGTTTCCTCTCCAGGGCTAACATGGATTTGGGGTACCTCTGGAGTCTCCACAGGGGTGTCAGGCCTTGTCTCGAGTGGAGACATGCACATCAGTTTGCCTCCTGAGCTGTAGCAGCAGTGTCAGTCTTCCGGGCGTGTTGACACAGGGATCTGTGTCTTTCCCTCGAGGCTTTTCCACAGGGCTTTCACACGTGTCAAAGTGCTGTGAGTCGATACTCAGTGTGACCGTTGAGGCAGAACAGGGAAATCAGGTTCCCCTGGAGTGGACTGAGACATTTGCGGGTCTTTTGATGTGGTGGCACGACCCCTGGAATTCCTCTTGACTTTCCTGTTGAGAGCGCTTCCACTTGAGGTGCGACGGGAATGCCGGGTTTCTGTAACCAATGAAGCAGGGAAAGTAACCTGCATCTCGAAGGTGAGCAGGGAAACGGGGCTCGCCTTAAGTTTGGTGGAATCCTCGGTGTTCCTCTCTAGTGGAGAGGGGTAGGTAGGGGAACTTCTTGAGTTGCTGCGAGGGTTTGAAGGACCTTTTCGAGGTTCAAGAATGAAGGTGTGGTTTCTCTCGTGACACCACAGCGGAAAAGGGCCTCATTTCGCCTGGACTGGAGAACCTCCTCGTTTTTCTCATCTTGGGGCAGATTTCTCTCGAGTTACGACAGGGGCCTCTGGGACCCGTTCATGTGGCCTCAGGAAAGGCCAGTCTCCATTCGAGTGGCAAGGGATCTCTCGGGAATCCACTTTAGTCGGTGCCGGGTCCTGTGTCCTCTTCTGGAGCCGAGGTCGGAACCTGAGGTTTCCTCTCCAGTGCTGGCATGGATCTTGGGGTTCCTCTGGAGTCTCCACAGCAGAGTCAGGCCTCATCTTCAATGGAGCAAATGGAGTCCTGCATGTCTGCTTTGCTTCCGAGCTGTAGCAGAGTTTCTGGCTTCCTATTGGGTTGACACAGGGATCTGTGTGTTTCCCTCGAGGCTTTTCCACAGGGTTGTCACGCGTGCCACCGTGGTGTGAGTCGATCCATGATGTGACAGTTAAGGCAGTACAGGGACATCACGTCCTTCTGGAGAGGACTGTGATATTTGGGGGTCTTTTGGAATGGTGGCACGACCCCTGGAGTTCCTCTCGACTTTCCTCTGGAGAGCACCTCATCTTGAGATAGGATGGGAACACCAACAATGCATTTCCGACGAAGCAGAGAAAGGAACAATCATCTCGAGTGGAGGAGGGGGAAACGGGGCTCCTCTTGAGTTGTGGCGGGACCCTCGGTGTTCCTCTCGTATGGAGACGGGTATGTCGAGATCTTCTTGAGTTGCTGCAAGGGTGTGAAGAACATCTTTGTGGTTCAAGCGGAAAACTGTGATTTCCCTGGAGATGCCGCAGCAGAAAAGGGCCTCACTCGCCTGGAGGGGACCACCTCCTGGTTGTTCTCGAATTGCGGCTGGTTTCTCTCTTGTTACTACGGGGACCTCAGGGACCCGCTCCTATGGCCGCAGGAAAGGACAGACACCATGCGAGTTGTGAGGGGCCTCTTGGGAGTCCTCTTCAGTCGGGGCCGGGTTCTAAGTCCTCGACTGAAGCTGAGGCTGGAACCTGAACTTTCCTCTCCAGGGCTGATATGGATCTTGGGGTTCCTCTGGAGTCTCCACAGGGGAGTTAGGCCTTGTCTGGAGTGGAGTCATGCACGTTGGCTTTCCTTCCAAGCTTTAGCAGGCTTCCCGTCTAGTCGACGTAGGCATCTCTGTCTTTCCCTGGAGGCTTTCCCACAGGGCTGTCACATGTGCCACCGTGGTGAGAGGCTATTATCACGGTGACATTCGAGGCAGAACAGGGAAATCAGGTACCTCTGGAGTTGACTGAGACATTTGGGGGTCTTTTGGAATGCTGGCACGACCCCTGGTGTTCCTCTCGACTTTCCTGTTGAGAGCGCATCCACTTGAGATGTGACGGGAATGCCAGGTTTATTTTCCTGACAAAGCAGGGAAAGGAACCTGCATCTCGAGGGTGAGGACGGAAAGGGGGCTCCTCTTGAGTTTGGTGGACTCCTCGGTGTTCCTCTCGAGTGGAGAGGGGTATGTCAGGGAACTTCTTGATTGCTAAAGGGGTGTGAAGGTTCCCTTTGAGGTTCAAGAGGGAAGGTGTGATTTTCTTGGAAACACCACAGCGGAAAAGGGCCTCATCTCGCCTGGAGTGGAGAGCCTCCAGGTTATGTCACGTTGGGGCAGATTCCTCTCGAGTTACGACGGGAACTTCAGGGACCCGCTCATGTGGCCTCAAGAAAGGCCAGTCTCCACGTGAGTTGTGAGGGGCCTTTCAGGAATGCTTTCCAGTCGGTGCCGGGTCCAAAGTCCACGTCTGGAGCCGAGGCCGGAACCTGAGGATTCTTCTCCAGTGCTGGCATGGATGTTGGGGTTCATCTGGAGTCTCCACAGGGGAGTCAGGCCTCGTCTCGAGTGACCTGCACGTCCACTTTCATCTTGAGCTGTAGCAGCAGTGTCAGGCTTCCTGTCGAGTGGACACAGGGATCTGGGGCTTTCCCTCGAGGCTTTCAAACAGGGCTGTCACACGTGCCACCGTGGTGTGAGTCGATACTCGGGGTGACATTTGAGGCAGTGCAAGGTAATCAAGTTCATGTGGACTGGATTAGACATTTGGGGGTCTTTTGGATTGATGGCACGAACCCTGGAGTTCCTCTCGACTTGCCTGTGGAGAGCGCCTCCTCTTAGGTTGGGACAGGAACACCGGGTATCCATTCCTGACGAAGCAGGGAAAGGAACAATCGTCTTGAGACGGAGGAGGGGAAAACGGGGTTCCTCTTGATTGCGGCAGGACCCTCGGTGTTCGTCTCGAGTGGAGACGGGTATGTCAGGGAACTTCTTGAGTTTCAGCATGGGTTTGAAGGACCTTTTTGAGGTTCAAGAGGGAAGGTGTGGTTTCTGTCATGATGCCGCAGTGGAAAAGGGCCCCATCTCGCCTGGAGCGGAGAACCTCCTCGTTTTTCTCAACTTGCGGCAGGTTCCTCTCGATTTATGATGGGGACCTCAGGGACCCGCTCGCGTGGCCTCAGGAAAGGCCAGTCTCCATGCGAATGGCGAGCAACCTCTCGGGAATCCACTCCAGTCTGTGCCGGGCCCTATGTCCTCTTCTAGAGCCGAGGTCAGAACCTGAGGTTTCCTCTTCAGTGCTGGCATGGATCTTGGGGTTCCTCTGGAGTCTCCACAGGGGAGTCAGGCCTCATCTCCAATGGAGCCCTGCATGTCCACTTTGCTTCTGAGCTGTAGCAGCAGTGTCAGGCATCCTGTCGAGTTGACACAGGGATCTGAGACTTTCCCTCGAGGCTTTCCCACAGGGCTGTCAGACGTGCCACCGTGTTGAGAGTCTGCCATGGAGCCCTGCATGTCCACTTTGCTTCTGAGCTGTAGCAGCAGTGTCAGGCATCCTGTCGAGTTGACACAGGGATCTGAGACTTTCCCTCGAGGCTTTCCCACAGGGCTGTCAGACGTGCCACCGTGTTGAGAGTCGATATTCAGGGTGACATTCGAGGCAGTACAGGGAAATCAGGTTCCTCTGGAATGGACTGAGACTTTTGGGGGTCTTTTGGAATGGTGGCACTACACCTGGTGTTCCTCTCGACTTTCCTGTTGAGAGCGCCTCCGCTACATGTGTAACGGGAATGCCGAGCAACCTTGACCGACGAAGCAAGGAATAAAACCCTTATCTCGAGGGTTAATGGGGAAACGGGGCCCCTCTTGAGTATGGTAGAACCCTCAGTGTTCCTCTCAAGTGGAGTGGGGTTGTCGGGAAACTTCTTGATTGCTAAAATGGTGTGAAGGTTCCCTTTTGAAAAGGAAACGTATGATTTTCATCGAGACGCCACAGCAGAAAAGGGCCTCATCTCACCTGGAGGGGAGAGCCTCCTGGTTATTTCAGGTTGCGGCAGGTTCCTCTCGAGTTATGACAGGGACTTCAGGGACCGGCTCCTGTGATCACAGGAAAGGCCAGTCTCCATCTGAGTTGCGAGGGGCCTCTGAGGAATCATTTCCAGTTGGTGCCGGGTCCAAAGTCCACGACTGGAGCCGAGACCAGAACCTGAGGATTCCTCTCCAGTGCTGGCATGGAACTTGGGGTACCTCTGGAGTCTCCACAGGGGAGTCAGGCCTCGTATCGAGTGGAGTCATGCACATCCGCTTTCCTCCCGAGCTGTAGCAGCAGTGTCAGGCTTCCCGTCGAGTTGACACAGGGATCTGTGTCTTTCCCTCGAGGCTTTCCACAGGGCTGTCACACGTGCCACCGTGGTGAGAGTTGATACTCAGGGGGACAGTTGAGGCAGTGCAGGGAAGTCAGGTTCATCTGGAGTGGAATTAGATTTTTGGGGGTCTTTTGGATTTGTGGCATGACCCCTGAAGTTCCTCTCGACTTTCCTGTGGAGAGCACCTCCTCTTAAGATGGGACATGAACACGGGAATCTATTCCCAACGAAGCAGGGATAGGAACAATCATCTCGAGCGGAGGAGGGGGAAACGGGGCTCCTCTTGAGTTGTGGCGGGACACTCGATGTTCTTCACGAGGGTAGATGGGTATGTCGGGGAACTTCTTGCGTTGCTGTGAGGGTTTGAAGGACCTCTTCGAGTTTCAAGAGGGAAGGTGTGGTTTCCCTCATGACGCCACATCGGAAAAGGGCCTCATCTTGCCTGGAGTGGAGAACCTCCGCGTTTTTCTCCACTTGCGGCAGGTCCTCCCGAGTTACGACGGGAACCTCAGGGACCAGCCCACGTGGCCTTAGGAAAGGCCCTTCTCCATGCGAGNCTCGTTTTTCTCGAATTGCAGCAGGTTCCTCTTGAGTTACGACGGGGACCTCAGGGACCTGCTTGTATGGCCTCAGGAAAAGCCAGTCTCCATGCTAGTGGCAAGGATCCTCTTGGGAATCCACTCCAGTCGGCGCCGGGACCTATGTCCTCTTCTGGAGCCAAGGACGGAAGCTGAAGTTTCCTCTCCAGTGCTGGAATGGATGTTGGGGTTCCTCTGGAGTCTCCACAGGGGACTCAGGCTTTGTCTCGAATGGAGCCCTGCATGTCTGCTTTGCTTCCGAGCTGTAGCAGCAGTCTCAGGCTTCCTGTCGAGTTGACACAGGGATCTGGGGCTTTCCCTCGAGGCTTACACACAGGGCTGTCACACGTGCCACCGTGGTGTGAGTTGATACTCAGGGTGACATTCTAGGCAGAACAGGGAAATCAGGTTCCTCTGGAGTGGACTGAGACATCCAGGGGTCTATTGGAATGCTGGCACGACCCCTGGAGTTCCTTTCGTCTTTCCTGTTGAGATCGCTTCTACTTGAGAAGCGACGGGAATGCTGGGTTTCCATTCCCGACGAAGTAGGGAAAGGAACATGCATGTCGATGGTAAGGGGGGAAACGGGGCTCCTCTTGAATTTGGTGGAACCCTCGGTGTTCTTCTCGAGTGGAGAGGGGTATGTTGTGAACTTCTTGATTCCTAAAAGAGTATGAAGGTTTCCTTGGAGGATCAAGAGGGAAGGTGTGATTTTCTTCGAGACACCACAGCAGAAAAGGGCCTCATCTTGCCTGGAGTGGAGAACCTCCGCGTTTTTCTCGACTTGCGGCAGGTCCTCTCGAGTTACGACGGGAACCTCAGGGACCGGCCCGCGTGGCCTTAGGAAAGGCCCTTCTCCATGCGAGTGGCAAGGGACCTCTCGGGAATCCACTCCAGTCAGTGCTGGGACCGATGTCCTCTTCTGGAGTGGAGGGCGGAAGCAGAGGTTTCATCTCCAGTGCTGGCACGGACTTTGGGGTTCCTCTGGAGTCTCCACAGGGGAATCAGGCCTCGTCTGCCATGGAGCCCTGCATGTCCGCTTTGCTTCCGAGCTGTAGCAGCAGTGTCAGGCTTCCTGTCGAGTGGACACAGGGATCTGGGGCTTTCACTCGAGGCTTTCCCACAGGGCTGTCACACGTGCCACCGAGATGTGAGTCGATACTCAGGGTGACATTCGAGGCAGTACAGGGAATTCAGGTTCCTCTGGACGGGACTGAGACTTTTGGGGGTCTTTTGGAATGGTGGAACTACACCTGGAGTTTTTCTTGACTTTCCTGTTGAGAGCGTCTCCACTTGACATGTGACGGGAATGCCGGGAAACTTTGATCGATGAAGCAGGGACTGAAAACCTTATCTTGAGGGAAGAGAGGGAAATGGGGCTCCTCTTGAGTTTGGTGGAATCCTCAGTGTTCCTCTCGAGTGGAACCTTGGTCCTTTCAAGGTTCAAGATGTCGCGGAAATTCTTGAGTTGATACAAGGGTGTGAAGGAGCCCTTCAACGTTCAAGAGGGAAGGTGTGATTTCCCTCGAGACGCTGCAGCAGAAAAGGTCCGAATTTCGCCTGGAGTGTAGAGCCTCCTGGTTTTTCTCGAGTTGTGGGAGGTTCCTCTCGAGTTACGACAGGGACCTCAGGGACGTGCTCATGTGGCCTCAGGAAAGGCCAGTCACCATGCGAGTTGTGAAGGGCCTCTCTGGAATCCTCTCCAGTCAGTCCCAGGTCCTAAGTCCACATCTTGAACTGAGGCCAGAATCTGAGGTTTCCCCTCCAGTAATGAGATGGAAATTGCGGTTCCTCTGGAGTCTCCACAGGGGTGTCAGGTCTCTTCTCGGGGAGACATGGACGTCAGATTGCCTCCTGAGCTGTAGCAGTAGTTTCAGTCTTCCCGGCGAGTTGACACAGGGATCTGTGTCTTTCCCTCGCTGCATTCCCACAGGGTTGTCACACGTGCCACCTTGCTGTCAGTCGATACTCAGTGTGACACTCCTGGAAGTAAAGGGAAATCAGGTTCCTCTGGAGTGTACTGAGATATTTGGGGGTCTTTTGGAATGGTGCCAAGACCCTTGGAGTTCCTCTTGACGTTCCTCTTTAGAGAGCCTCCTCTTGAGATGTGACGGGAACACTGGGAATCATTTCCGGACGAAGCAAGGAAAGGAACCCTTAACTCGAGGCGGGGAGGTGGAAACAGGGCTCCTCTTGTTTTTGGCGGGATCCTCGTTGTTCCTCTCGAGTGGAGACGGCTATGTATGGGAGCTTCTTCAGTTGCTTCAAGGGTGTGAAGGACCCTTTCAAGGTTCAAGATGGAAGGTTGATTTCCCTGGAGATGCCGTAGCGGAAAAGGCCTCATCTCCCATGGAGGGGACAACCTCCTGGTTTTTATCGAGTAGCGGGAGGTTCCTCTCTACTTACAACCGGGATTTCAGGAAACGGTTCTCGTGGCCCCACCGAAGGACACTCTTCATGCGAGTTGCGATAGGCCTCTTGGGATTCCTCTCCAGTCAGTGCTGGGACCTAAGTCCTCGTCAGAAGCGGACGGCGGAACCTGAGGCTTCCTCCCCAGGGTTGACATGGATCATGGGGTTCCTCTGTAGTCTCCACAGGGGAGTCAGGCCTCATCTCCAGTGGAGTCATGTACGTCTGCTTTCCTTCCAAGCTGTAGCAGCAGTGTCATGCTTCCTGTCGTGTTGATAAGGGATCTGGGGCTTTTCCTTGGGGCTTTCCCACAGGGTTCTCACACGTGCCACTGTGGTGTGAGTCCATACTCGGGGTGACAGTCGAGGCAGTGCAGGGAATTCAGGTTCCTCTGGAGAGCAATGAGACATGTGCGGGTCTTTTGGAATGCTCACACAACCGCTGGAGTTCCTCTCGACTTTCCTGACATGAGCCCTTCCTCTTGAGATGCGACGGGAACACCTGGAATCATTTCCGGATGAAGCAAGGAAAGGAAACCTCAACTCGAGCGGAGGAGGAGGAAACAGGGCTCTTCTTTTTTTTTTTTTTTTTTTTTTTTGGCGGGAGTCTCATTGCTCCTCTCGAGAGGAGACGGGAATGTTGCGGAAGTTCTTGAGTTCCTGCAAGGGTGTGAAAGACCTTTTGGAGGTTCAAGCGGGAAGGTGTGATTTCCCTAGAGACGCCTCAGCGGAAAAGGGCCTCATCTCGCCTGGAGGGGCGAACTTCCTGGTTTTTCTCAAGCTGCAGCAGGATCCTCTCGAGTTACGACGGGGACCTCAGGGACCGGCTCCTGTGGCCTCAGGAAAGGCTAGTCCCACGCGAGCTGTGAGGGGCCTCTTGGGATTCCTCTCCAGTCGGTGCCGGGTCCTAAGCCCTCATCTGGAGCCGAGGCTGGAACCTGAGGTTACCTCTCCAGGGTTGACATGGATCTCGGGGTTCCTCTGGAGTCTCCACTCGGTTGTCAGGCTTCGTCTCAAGTGGAGACCTGCACTTCCGCTTTCCTCCCGAGCTGTAGCAGCACTGTCAGGCTTCCCGTCGAGTTGACACAGGGAATTGGGCTTTCCCTCGTGCTTTCCCAAAGGGCTGTCACACGTGCCAACGTTGTGTGAGTTGATACTCGCAGTGACAGTTGAGGCAGTGGACGGAAAATAGTTTCATCTGGAGTGGACTTAGACATCTGGGGGTCTTTTGGAATAGTGGCACAAACCCTGGAGTTCCTCTTGACTTTCCTGTTGAAAGCTACTCCACTTGAGATGCGACGGGAATGCCGGGAATCCAGTACCGATAAGGCAGGGAAAGGAACCCTCATCTCGAGAGAGAATGGGTAAACGAGACTCCTCTTGAGTTTGGTGGAACCCTAGGTGTTCCTCTCGAGTGGAGAAGGATATGTCAGGGAACTTCTTGAGTTGCTGCAAGGGTGTGAAGGACCCTTTCAAGGTTCAAGATGGAAGGTGTGATTTCCCTGGAGACGATGCAGTGGAAAAGGCCTCATGTCGACTGGAGGATAGGACCTCCTGGTTTTTCTCGAGTTGTGGCACGTTCCTCACAAGTTACGACGGGAATATCGGGGACCCGCTCTTGTGGCCTCAGGAAAGCCCAGTCTCCATGCGAGTTGTGAAGGGCCTCTCGGGAATCCTTTCCAGTCGGTCCCGGGTCCTAAGTCCACATCTTGAACCAAGGCCGGAATCTGAGGTTTCCCCTCCAGTAATGAGATGGATATTGGGGTTCTTCTGGAGTCTCCACAGTGATGTCAGGCCTCGTCTCGAGGGGTGACCAGCACGTCCGATTTCTCCCGATCTGTAGTAGCAGTGTCAGGCTTCCCAGCGAGTTGACAAAGGAATCTGGGGCTTTCCCTCGAGGCATTCCCACAGGGCTGTCACAAGTGTCACCATGGTGTGTCGATAATCATTGTGACATTCGAGGCATTACAGGGAAATCAGGTTCCTCTGGAGTGGACTGAGACATTTGGGGGTCTTTAGGAATGGTGGCACGACCCCTGGAGTTCCTCTCGACTTTCCTGTTGAGAGGGCTTCCCCTTGTGATGCGACAGTAATAACGGGAATGCTTTACCGACGAAGCAGGGAAAGGAACCCTCATCTCAAGGGAGAAGGGGGAAACGGGGCTCCTCTGGAGTTTGGTGGAATCCTCAGTGTTCCACTGGAGTGGAGAGGAGTATGTTGGGGAACTTCTTGAGTTGCTACAAGGGTGGGAAAGACCACTTCGTGATTCAAGAGGGAAGGTGTGATTTCCCTCGAGACGCCATAGCCGAAAAGGGCCTCATCTCACCTGCAGGAGAGAGCCTCCTGGTTTTTCTCGAGTTATGGCAGGTTCCTCTCGAGTTACGATGGGGACCTCAGGGACCTGCTCGTGTGGACTCAGGAAAGGCCAGTCTCCATGCAAGTTGCGAGGGGCCTCTTGGGAATCCTCTCTAGTTGGTGCCGGGTCCTAAGTCCTCGTCTGAAGTCGAGGTCGGAATCTGAGGTTTCCTCTCCATAGGTGACATGGATCCTGTGGTTCCTCTGTAGTCTCCACAGGGGAGTCAGGCATCGTCTCCAGTGGAGTCATGAACGTCTGCTTTCCTTCCGAGCTGTAGCAGCAGTGTCATGCTTCCTGTCGTGTTGATAAGGGATCTGGGGCTTTCCCTCAGGGCTTTCCGACAGGGCTGTCACACATGCCACCGTGGTGTGAGTCCATACTCGGGGTGACAGTCGAGGCAGTGCAGGGAAATCAGGTTCCTCTGGAGAGCAATGAGACATGTGGGGGTCTTTTGGAATGCTCGCAGGACCCCTGGAGTTCCTCTCGGCTTTCCTGATATGAGCGCCTTCTCTTGAGATGTGACGGGAACACCTGGAATCATTTCCGGATGAAGCAAAGAAAGGAAACCTCAACTCTAGCGGAGGAAGGGGAAAGAGGGCTCCTCTTTTTTTTTTTTTTTTGGTTTTGGCGGTAGGATCATTGCTTCTCTCGAATGGAGACGGGTATGTTGGGGAAGTTCTTGAGTTCCTGCAAGGGTGTGAAGGATCTTTTGAGGTTCAAGCGGGAAGGTGTGATTTCCCTGGAGACACCACAGCAGAAAAGGGCCTCATCTCGCCTGGAGGGGAGAACCTCCTGGTTTTCTCGAGTTGCGGCAGGTTCCTCTCGAGTTACGACAAGGACCTCAGGGACCGCTCGCGTGGCCTCAGTAAAGGCCCATCTCCATGCGAGTTGAGAGGGGCTTCTTGCGAATCCTGTCCAGTCTGTGCCAGGTCCTAAGTCCTCGTTGGGAGCCAAGGCTGGACCTGAGGTTTTCTCTCCAGTAATGAGATGGATATTGGGGTTCTTCTGGAGTCTCCACTAGTGTGTCAGGCCTCGTGTCGAGTGTAGATATGCACGTCAGTTTGCCTGCTGAGCTTTAGCAGCATTGTCAGTCTTCCCGGTGAGTTGACACAGGAATCTGGGGCTTTCCCTCGAGGCTTTCCCACAGGGCTGTCACACGTGCCACCGTGGTGTGAGTCTACACTCAGGGTGACATTCGAGGCAGTACAGGGAAATCAGGCTCCTCTGGAGTGGACTGGAACATTTGTCGGTCTTTTGGAATGGTAACACGACTGCTGGAGTTCCTCTCGACTTTCCTGTTGAGAGCGCCTTCCCTTGAGATGCCACGGGAATGCCAGGAAACCTTTACGGACAAAACAGGGAAAGAAACCCTCAACGGGGCTCCTCTTGAGATTGGTGGCCTCTCAGGATTCCTCTCGAGTGGAGAGGGTTATGTCGGGGAACTTCCTGAGTTGCTACAAGGGTGTGAAGGACCCCTTCGTGGTTCAAGAGGAAAGGTGTGATTTCCCTCGAGACTCTGGAGCAGAATGGGCGTCATCTCGCCTCGGGGTGGGGGGGTGTGGAGAGCCTCCTGGTATTTCTCGAGTTATGGCAGGTTCCTCTCGAATTACGACAGGGACTTCAGGGACCCGCTCCTGTTACGTCAGGAAAGGCCAGTCTCCATTTGAGTTACTAGGGGCCTCTGGGGATTCCTCTCCAGTCGGTGCCGTGTCCTTAGTCCTTGTCTGAAGCCGAGGCCGGAACCTGAGGTTTCCTCTCCAGGGCTGACATGGATCTTGGGGTTCCTCTGGTGCCTCCACACGGGAATCAGGCCTGGTCTCGAGTAGAGTCATGCACGTCCACTTTCCTTCCGAGCTGTAGGAGCAGTGTCAGGCTTCCTGTCGCGTTGCCACAGGGATCTGGGGCCTTCCCTTGAGGCTTTCCCACACGGCGGTCACCCGTGCCAGCGTTGTGTTAGTCGATACACGGGGTGACAGTCGAGGAAGTGCAAGGAAATCAGGTTCATTTGGAGTGCACTGAGATATTTGGGGATCTTTTAGAATGGTGCCACGACCACTGGAGTTCCTCTCGACTTTTCTTTTGAGAGCGCCTCCTCTTGAGATGGGACGGGAACAACGGAAATCCATTTCTGAAGAAGCGGGAAAAGGAACAATCATCTCGAACGGTGGAGGGGGAAACGGGGCTCCTCTTGAGTTGTGGCGGGAACCTCGGTGTTCCTCTACAGTGGAGAAGGATATGTCGGGGAACTTCTTCCTTTGCGGCAAGGGTGTGAGGGACTGTTTCGAGGTTCAAGAGGCAAAGTGTGATTTCCCTCGAGATGCCCCAGCGGAAAAGGGCCTCATCTCGCCTGGAGGGGAGAACCTGCTCGTTTTTCTCGAGTTGTGCCAGGTTCCTCTTGAATTACGACGGGGATCTCAGGGACCTGGTCTTGTGGCCTCAGGAAAGGCCAGTGTCCATGCGAGTTGCCAGGGGCCTCTTGGGATTCCTCTCCAGTCAGTGCCAAGTATTAAGTCCTCATCTGAAGCCGAGGCCGGAATCTGAGGTTTCCTCTCCAGGGCTGACATGGATCTTGGGGTACCTCTGGAGTCTCCACAGGGGAGTCAGGCCTCGTCTCAAGTGGAGACATGCACGTCCGCTTTCCTTCCGAGCTGTAGCACCAGTGTCAGGTTTCCCGACTAGTTGATATAGGGATCTGGGGCTTTCCCTTGAGGCTTTCCCACAGGGCTGTCACACGTGTCAGCATGGTGTGAGTCAATACTCGGGGTGACAGTCGAGGCAGTGCAGGGAAATCAGGTTCCTCTGGAGAGGAATGAGACATTTGGGGGTCTTTTGGAATGCTGGCATGACAGGTGGAGTTCCTCTCGACTTTCCTGACATGAGCGTCTCCTCTTGAGATGCGACAGGAACACCAGGAATGATTTCTGGACGAAGCAAGGAAAGGAACCCTCAACTGGAGCAGAGGAGGTGGAAAAAGGTCTCCTCTTGTTTTTGAGGGACCCTCGTCGTTCCTGTCGAGTGGAGACGGGTATGAAGGGGAACTTCTTGAGTTGCTGCAAGGGTGTGAAAGACCCTTTTGAGGTTCAAGATGGAAGCTGTGATTTCCCTGGAGACACCGCAGTGGAAAAGGCCTCATGTTGCCTGGAAGAGAGGACCTCCTGGTTTTTCTCGAGTTGCAGCAGGTTCCTCTTGAGTTATGACAGGGACCTCAGGGACCCGCTCGTGGGGTCTCAGGAAAGGCCAGTCTCCATGCGAGTTGTGAAGGGCCTCTTGGGAATCCTCTCCAGTCGGTCCCGGGTCCTAAGTCCACATCTTGAATCGAGGCCAGAATCTGAGGTTTCCCCTCCAGTAATGAGACAGAAATTGCGGTTCTTCTGGAGTCTCCACGGGGGTGGCAGGCCTCGTCTCGCGTGGAGACATGCACGTCAGATTGCTTCCCGAGCTGTTGCAGCAGTTTCAGTCTTCCTGGCGAGTTGACACAGGGATCTGTGTCTTTCCCTCGAAGCATTCCCACAGGGCTGTCACAGGTGCCACCTTGCTGTGAGTCGATATTCAGTGTGACATTCGTGGTTGTACAGGGAAATCAGGTTCCTCTGGAGTGTACTGAGACATTTGGGGGTCTTTTGGAATGGTGCCACGACCCCTGAAGTTCCTCTCGACTTTCCTGTTGAGAGCGCCTCCCCTTGAGATGCGACGAGAATGCCGGGAATCTTTTACCGACGAAGCAGGGAAAGGAACCCTCATCTCGAGGGAGAATGGGGACATGGGGCTCTTTTTGAGTTTGGTGGAACCATCGGTGTTCCTCTCGATTGGAGAGGGGTAAGTCGGGGAAATTCTATAGTTGCTACAAGTGTGTGAAGGATCCCTTTGAGGTTCACGAGGGAAGGTGTGATTTCCCTGGAGATGCTGCAGTGCAAAAGGGCCTCATCTCACCTGGAGGGGAGAGCCTCCTGGTTTTTCCCGAGTTGCAGCAGGTTCCTCTCGAGTTACGACGGTGACCTCAGGGACCCGCTCATGTGGCCTCAGGAAAGGCCATTCTCCATGCGAGTTTTGATGGTCCTCCTGGGATTCCACTCCAGTCGGTGCCGGGTCCTACATCCTCGTCTGAAGCCGAGGACAGAACCTGACTTTTCCTCACCAGGCTGACATGGATCTCGGGGTTCCTCTGGAGTCTCCACAGGGGAGTCAGGCCTCGTCTCGAGTGGAGTCATGCACGTCCACTTTCCTTCCAAGCTGTAGCTGCAGTATCAGGCTTCCCGTCGAGTTGACACATGGATCTGGGGCTTTCCCACAGGGCTGTCACACATACCACAGTGTGTCGATCCTCGGGGTGAGAGTTGAGGCAGTTCAGGGAAATCAGGTTCCTCTGGAGAAGACTGAGACATTTGGGGTTCTTTTGGAATGCTGGCACGACAGCTGGAGTTCCTCTCGACTTTCCTGATTTGAGTGCCTCCTCTTGAGATGGGATGGGAACACCCCAATGCATTCTCGACGAAGCAGGTAAGGGAACAATCATCTCCAGCAGAGTAGGGGGAAACAGGATTCCTCTTGTTTTTGGCTGGACCCTCATTGTTCCTCTCAAGGGGGGACGGGTATGTCAGGGAACTTCTTGAGTTGCTGCAAGGGTCTGAACGATCCTTTCGAGGTTTAAGATGGAAGGTGTGATTTCCCTGGAAAAGCCACAGCAGAAAAGGCCGCAACTCTCCTGGAAGGGAGAACCTCCTGGTTTTTCTAGAGTTTTGGCAGATTCCTTTCGAGTTACAATGGGGACCTCAGGAACCCGATCGTGTGTCCTCAGGAAAGACCAGTCTGCATGCCACTTGCCAGGGATCTCTCGGGAATCCATTCCTGTTGGTGCCAGGTCCTAAGTCCACGTCTGGAACCTGTGGTTTCCTCTCCAGTGCTAGCATGGATCATGGGGTTCCTCTGGAGTCTCCACAGGGGAGTCAGGCATAGTCTTGAGTGGAGACTTGCACGTCCGCTTTCCTCCCGAGCTGTAGCAGCCGTGTTAGGCTTCCTTTTGAGTTGACACAGGGATCTGGGACTTTCCATTGCGGCTTTCTCACAGGGCTGTCACACGTGCCACCGTGTTGAGTCGATACTCGGGGTTACAGTTGAGGCAGTGCAGGGAAATCAGGTTCATCTGGGGTGGACTTGGACATTTGACGGTCTTCTGCAATGGTTGCACGATTCCTGTTGTTCCTCTTGACTTTCCTGTTGAGAGTGCCTCCTCTTGAGATGGGACGGGAACACCATAATACATTCCTGACAAAGCAGGGAAAGGAACAATCATCTCGAGCGGAGGAGGGGGAAACGGGGCACCTCTCGAGTTGTGGCGGGACCCTCGGTGTTCCTCTCGAGTGGAGACGGGTATGAAGGGATACTTCTTGAGTTGCTGCAAGTGTGTGAAGGACTGCTTCGAGGTTCAAGAGGGAAGGTGTGATTCCCCTCGAGACGCCGCAGCAGAAAAAGGTCTCAACTCGCCTGGAGGGGAGAACATCTTCGTTTTTCTCGAGTTTCAGCAGGTTCCTCTCCAGTTACGATGGGGACCTCAGGGACCCGCTCGTGTGGCCTCAGGAAAGGCCCGTCTCCATGTGAGGTGCGAGGGGCCTCTTGGAATTCCTCTCCAGTCGGTGCCGGGTTCTAAGTCCTCGTCTGGAGCCGATGCCAGAACCTGAGGTTTCCTCTACAGTAATGAGACCAATATTGGGGTCCTCTGGTGTGTCCACAGTGGTGTCAGGCCTCGTCTCGAGTGGAGACCTGCACATCCGCTTTCCTCCCGAGCTGTAGCAGCAGTGTCAAGCTTCCTGTCAAGTTAACAAAGGGATCTGGGCCTTTCCTTCGAAGCTTTAACACAGGGCTGTCACACGTGCCACCGTTGTGTGAGTCAATACTCAGAGTGACATTCGAGGCAGTACAGGGAATCAGGTAGCTCTGGAGTGGACTGAGACATTTCGGAGTCTTTTGGAATGGTGGCAAGACCCCTGTATTTCCTCTCGAATTTCCTGTTTAAAGCGCCTTACCTTGAGATACGACGGGAATACTGGGAATCCTTTATTGACGAAGTAGGGAAAGGAACCCTCATCTTGAGGGAGAATGGGAAAACGGGGCTCCTCTTGAGTTTGTTGGAACCCTCGGTGTTCCTCTCGAGTGGAGAGTGGTATGTCGGGGTACTTGTTGATTTGCTACAAGTGTGTGAAGGAACCCTTCGAGGTTGAAGAGCCAAGGTGTGATTTCCCTCGAGAGGCTGCAGCGGAAAAGGGCCTCATCTCGCCTGGAGAGGAGAGCTTCCTGGTTTTTCTCAAGTTGCGGCAGGATCCTCTAGAGTTACGACGTTGACTTCAGGGATCCACCTGTATGACCTCAGGAAAGGCCAGTCTCCATGCGAGTTGGGAGGGCCCTCATGGGATTCCTCTCCTGTCATTGCCGGGTTCTAAGTCCTTGTCTGAAGCCAAGGCCAGAACCTGAGGTTTCCTCTCCAGTGCTGACATGGATCGTGGGGATCCTCAGGAGTCTCCACAGGGAAGTCAGGCCTCGTATCGAGTGGAGTCATGATGTCCACTTTCCTTCCGAGCTGTAGCAGCAGTGTCAGGCTTCCTGTCGAGTTGACACAGGGATCTGGGGCTTTCCCTCGAGGCTTTCCCACTGGGCTGTCACACAAACCACGGTGGTGTGAGTCAATACTCAGTGTGACAGTCGGGGCAGTTCAGGGAAATCAGGTTCCTTTGGAGAGAACTGAGACATCTGGGGGTCTTTTGGAATGCAGGCATGACAGGTGGAGTTCCTCTCAACATTCCTGATTTGAGCGACTCCTCTTGAGATGCAACGGGAACACTGGGAATATTTCCAGACGAAGAAAGGAAAGAAACCCTCAACTCGAGCGGAGGAGGGGGAAACTGGGCTCCTCTTGTTTTTGGCGGGACCCTCGCTGTTCCTCTCGAGTGGAGATTGGTCTCTCAGGGAACTTCTTGAGTTGCTGCAAGGGTGTGAAGGACCCTTTCGAGGTTCAAGATGAAAAGTGTGATTTCCCTGGAGAGGCCGCAGCGGAAAAGACCTCATCTCGCCTGGAGGGGAGAACCTCCTGTTTTTTCTCGAGTTGCAGTAGGTTCCTCTCGAGTTACGACAGGGACTTCAGAAATCCGCTCCTGTGGCCTCAGGAAAGGCCAGTCTCCATGCGAGTTGTGAGGGGTTCCCGGGAATCCTCTTCAGTCGGAGCCGGGTCCTAAGTCCTCGTCTGGATCCGAGGCCAGAATCTGAGGTTTCCTCTCCAGTGCTAGCATGGATCTCGGGGTTCCTCTGGAGTCTCCATAGGGGAGTCAGGCCTCGTCTCGAGTGGAGACCTGCAAGTCCGTTTTCCTTGCGAGATATAGCAGCAGTGTCAGGATTCCCGTCGATTTGACACAAGGATCTGTGTCTTTCCCTTGAGGCTTTTCCACAGGGCTGTCACACGTGCCACCACGGTTTGAGTCGATACTCGGGGTGACATTTGAGGCAATGCAGGGAATCAGGTTCATCTGGAGTGGACTTACTTAGACATTTAGGGGTCTTTTGGAATGGTGGCATGACACCTGGAGTTCCTGTAGACTTTCCTTTTGAGAGCGCCTCACCTTGAGATGCGACGGGAATACCGGGAATCCTTTACTGATGAAGCAGGGAAAGGAACTTACATCTCGAGGGAGAAGCGGGAAACGGGGTTCCTCTTGAGCTTGGTGGAATCTTCAGTTTTCCTCTCGAGTAAAGCGGGGTATGTCGGGGAAATTCTTGATTTGCTACAAAGGTGTGAAGAACCGCTTCGAAGTTCAAGAGGGAAGGTGTGATTTCCCTCCAGATGCCGCAGCAGAAAAGGGCATCATCGCGCCTGGAGTGGAGAGCCTTCTGGTTTTTCTCGGTTTGTGGTAGGTTCCTCTCAAGTTACGATGGGGACATCAGGGACCCGCACGTGTGGCCTCAGGAAAGGTCAGTCTCCGTGCAAGTTCCGAGGGGCCTCTCGGGATTCCTCTCCTGTCAGTGCCGGGTCCTAAGTCCTCGTGTGAAGCCGAGGCCAGAACCTGAGGTTTCCTCTCCAGTGCTGGCATGGATCTTGGGGTTCCTCTGGAGTCTCCACAGGAGAGTCAGGCCTCGTCTCGAGTTGAGTCATGCACGTCTCTTTTACTTCCTAGCTGTTGCAGCTGTGCCAGGCTTACCGTCAAGTTGACACTGGGAATGGGCCTTTCCCTCGAGGCTTTCCCACAGGGCTGTCACATGTGCCACCATGGTGTGAGTTGGTACTTGGGGTGACAGGTGAGGCTGTGCAGGGAAATCTGGTTCCTCTGGAGAGGACTGAGACATTTGGGAGTCTGTTGGAATGCTGGCACGACAGCTGGAGTTCCTCTCGAATTTCTTGATTTGAGCTCCTCTTCTGGAGATGCATCGGGAACATGGTAATCATTTCCAGACGAAGCAAGGAAAGGAACACTCAACTCGAGTGGAAGAGGGGCAAACAGGGCTCCTCTTGTTTTTGGCGGGAGGCTCATTGCTCCTCTCGAGTGGAGACGGGTATGTCGGGGAAATTCTTGAGTTGCTGCAATGGTGTGAAGGACACTTTCAAAGTTCAAGATGGAAGGTCTGATTTCCCTGGAGATGCCGCAGCGGAAAAGGCCTCATCTCGCCTGGAAGGGAGAACCTCCTGGTTTTTCTCGAGTTGTGGCAGGTTCCTCTCGAATTATGGTGGGGACTTCAGGGACCCGTTCGTGTTGCCTCAGGAAAGGCCAGTGTCAATGCGAGTTTCTATGGTCCTCCTGGGATTCCACTCCAGTCGGTGCCGGATCCTACGTCCTCATCTGAAGCCGAGGCAGGAACCTGACGTTTCCTCTCCGGGCTGACATGGATCTCGGGGTTCCTCTGGAGTCTCCACAGGGTAGTCAGGCCTTGTCTCGAGTGGAGACATGCACGTCCGCTTTCCTTCCTAGCTGTAGTAGCAGTGTCAGGCTTCCCATCGAGTTAACACAAGGATCTGGGGCTTTCCCTTGAGGCTTTCCCACAGGGCTGTCACACGTACCACGGTGGTGTGAGTCGATACTGGGGGTGACTGTCGAGGCAGTGCAGGGAAATCAAGTTCCTCTGGAGAGGACTGAGACATTTGGGGTTCTTTTGGAATGCTGGCACGACAGCTGGGGCTCCTCTCCACTTTCCTGATTTGAGCGCCTCCTCTTGAGTTGGGACGGGAACACTGGCAATACATACTCGACGAAGCAGGGAACAATTATCTCGAGCGGAGGAGGGGGAATCGGGGATCCTCTTGAGTTGTGGCGGGACCTCGGGTTTCCTTTCAAGTGGAGATGGGTATGTCGTGGTTACTTCTTGAGTTACTTCACACAAAGGTGTGAAGGACACCTTGGAGGTTCAAGAGGGAAGGTGTGATTTCCCTCGAGATGCCACAGCAGAAAAGGGCCTCATCTCTCCTGGAGGGGAGAACCTCCTCATTTTTCTCGGGTTGTGGCAGGTTCCTCTCGAGTTATGACTGGGAACTCAGGGACCCGCTCCTGTGGCCTCAGGAAAGGCCATTTTCTATGCGAGTTGTGAGGGGCCTCTCGGGATTCCTCTCCAGTCGGTGCCGGTCCTAAGTCCTCATCTGGAGCCAATGCCGGAAACTGAGGTATCCTTTCCAGTAATGAGATGAATATTGGGGTCCCTCTGGAGTCTCCACAGGGCTGTCAGGCGTCGTCTCGAGTGGAGACATGCACGTCAGTTTGCCTCCTGTGCTGTAGCATCCGTGTCAGTCTTCCCGGCGAGGTACAGAGAGATCTGTGTCTTTCACTCCAGGCTTTCCCACAGGGCTGTCACACGTGCTACCATGGTGTGAGTCGATACTTGGGGTGACAGTCGAGGCAGTGCAGGGATATCAGGTTCCTCTGGAGAGGACTGAGACATTTGAGGGTCTTTTCGAATGCTGGCACGACAGCTGGAGTTCCACTCGACTATCCTATTTTAGTGCCTCCTCTTGAGATGCGACGGGAAGACCAGGAGTCATTTCAGGACGAAACAAGGAAAGGAACCCCCAACTCGAGCGGAGGAGGGGGAACCAGGACTCCTCTTGTTTTTGGCAGGACCCTCGATGTTCCTCTCTAGTGGAGCTGGGTATGTCGACGAAAATCTTGAGTTGCTCCAAGAGTGTGAAGGACCATTTCGAGGTTCAAGATTGAAGGTGTCTTTTCCGTGGAGACACCGCAGCAGAAAAGGCCTCCTCTTGCCTGCAGGGGAGAACCTCCTGGTTTTTCTCGAGTTGTGGCAGGTTCCTCTCGAGTTACGACGGGGACCTCAGGAACCCGCTTGTATGGCCTCTGGAGAGGCTAGTCTTCTTTCAAGTGTCTTTTCCGTGGAGAGGCCGCAGCAGAAAAGGCCTCCTTTTGCCTGCAGGGGAGAACCTCCTGGTTTTTCACGAGTTGTGGCAGGTTCCTCTCGAGTTACGACGGGGACCTCAGGAACCCGCTTGTGTGGCCTCTGGAGAGGCCAGTCTTCTTTCGAATTGCAAGGGGCCTCTCGGGAATCCTCTCCAGTCGGAGCTGGGTCCTAAGTCCTCCTCTGGAGCCGAGGCCTAAACCTGAGGTTTCCTCTCCATTACTGGATGGATCCTAGGGTTCCTCTGGAGTCTCCACAGGGTAGTATGGCCTTGTCTCGAGTGGAGTCCTGCACTTCCGCTTTCCTCCCGAGTTGTAGCAGCAGTTTCAGGCTTCCTGTCGAGTTGACACAGGGATCTGTGACTTTCCCTCGAGGCTTTCCCACAGGGCTGTCACACATGCCACCGTGGTGTGGGTCTATACTCGGGGTGACAGTTGTGGCAGTGCAGGGAAATCAGATTCATCTGGAGTGGACTTAGACATTTAGGGGTCTTTTGGAATGGTGGCACGACCCCTGGAGTTCCTCTCTACTTTCCTGTTGAGAGTGCCTCCTCTTGAGATGGGATGGGAACACTGGGAATCAATTCCCCACGAAGCATGGAAAGGAACAATCATCTCGAGTGGAGGAGGGGGAAACGGGGCTCCTCTTGAGTGGTGGCGGGACCCTCAGTGTTCCTCTCGAGTGGAGCTGGTTATGTCAGGGAACTTCTTGTTTGCTGCAAGGGTATGAAGGACCTTTTCGAGGTTCAAGAAGGAAGGTGTGATTTCCCTCAAGATGCCACTGTAGAAAAGGGCCTCATCTCGCCTGGAGGGGAGAACCACCTGGTTTTTCTCGAGTTGCGGTAGGTTCCTCTCGAGTTACGACAGGACCTCAGGGACCCGCTCGTGTGGCCTCAGGAAAGGCCAGTCTACATTCGAGTTGCGAGGGGCCTCTCGGGATTCCTCTCCAGTCGGTGCCAGGTCCTAAGTCCTCGTCTGAAGACAAGGCCGGAACCTGAGTTTTCCTCTTCAGGGCTGACATGGATCTTGGGGTTCCTCTGGAGTCTCCACAGTGGAGTCAGGCCTCGACTCGAGTGGAGTCATGAACATCCGCTTTCCTTCTGAGCTGTAGCAGCAGTGTCAGTCTTCTTATCGAATTGACACAGGGATCTGGGGCTTTCCCTTGAGGCTTTCCCACAGGGCTGTCACACGTGCCACCGCGGTGTGAGTCGATACTGGGGGTGACTGTCGAGACAGTGCAGGGAAATCAGGGTCTTCTGGAGATGACTGAGACATTTGGGTGTCCTTTGGAATGCTGGCACGACAGCTGGAGTTCCTCTCGACTTTCCTGATTTGAGCTCCTCCTCTTGAGATTCGAATGGAACACCAGCAATCATTTCCGGACGAAGCAAGGAACGGAACCCTCAGCTCGAGCAGACGAGGGGGAAGTAAGGCTCCTCTTGTTTTTGGAGGGACCCT
>SJYR01004812.1:0-14741 GCA_006410655.1 Kobus ellipsiprymnus
TATCTCTAATTTTCTTGAAGAGATCTCTAGTCTTTCCCATTCTATTGTTTTCCTCTAATGTATTACAAGGATAGATAAGTAATCAAAAATGTGGAGTATCCACATAATGAAATGCTTTGCAGCTGTTTTCCAGTGAAGTAGATCTATTTGTACTTTTCAGGAAAGCATCCATGATTGATTGAAAAGAAAAACCAAATTACAGACCAGTTCAATTTCATTTTTAAAGATAAATTTATAAGTTTATATAGCTAATCTGTGTAGTGTAGGCTATTTCCAATGAAAGAGATTAGAAGGTTGATATAGAGGACTTTGTCTTCTTTTTAATGGAATTTTAAGTAGTTTTTGGATTGTAGGTAACTAGTGTTTTTCAGTATTTTCACATAATTTTAAGCTAACAAAAGAGAAGGAAATGGCAAGCCACTCCAGTATTCTTACCTGGAAAATTCCACGGACAGAGGAGCCTGCAGGCTACAGTCCATGGGGTCGCAAAACGTCAGCCATGACTGAGCGACTGAGCACAACAAACGAATAAAACTATATTTTTAAGACATTTACCTCAAAACTCAAAAGTTTAAAAGTATTAACTTACTCTTTCATAAAAATATATGTTTTCTTGAAACAAAAATATGGTCATTTTGCACTTGCCCAGCTGGTATATTTTTCTTCATCTGTCAGGCCTTGACCATCTTTGAGGACTTAAAATTTTAGATGTGAAAATAAAAGAGTTCTATGATCTTATAAGCTGTAAAACTGTATACAAGTCAGACTTGAATTTGGACAACTGCAGTTGATTCCTCTATTTTCTATTTCTTTATTAGTGTGAACTTGAAGAAAAGCTTGAATTATGAAAAATGTGGAACTTATATGGTGACTATTAAGCCTATAATATAGACATGTACTATGACCTCTGTTTTAATTATTAGAAAAGCAAAGAGTATAATATTATTAAGAATAGATACCAGCCTTTATCCATAATGTGACAAATTGGAGATTATATTCTTATCAAATCATGATAAAGATTAGAGGTTAGGTAAAGAGGGAAGCTATGTCAGGCCTTTAACCAGGAATTACTTAAAGAATGGTTATGATTGTCTCCTTTTGGGAAAAAGTCATTATTTAGTTTGGAATGGAATGCATTATACAGTGAATCAGAGAGCATTATATGCTTGTCATCACCTCCATGTCCACGAAAGTATTCTATTTTCTATATACTACTGAACGGGATTGGTTCTGTGAATGAGTGTTTAGTACGTGAAGGCCCTAGCCACTTATGTAACAAACTTGGCAGAGTAGGACGAGTTCTTGCTTCTGATCAACAGGAACAGGCTATGGTGTACTATGTGAAATCTGAACTGTGGCTACAAAGGCCAATGCTGAGACCCCGCCTTGCCTCTCTAGCCCCTTTCCCCAGTCAGGCTTTGTGGATGACTTATGGACAAGCCATGGTCCTGAAGAAGCCATTACCACCAAGGCATTATTAGACGCTTCTCTCTGCCCTGGGAGGGCTCTGAGGACTGTGAGTGCAGTCTGCCCTGAGGCCAGGCATAAAGGAACAGGGGGACAGGGAACTGTGCCATTTCCTTCTAACCTGCTGTTGTCGCTAAATCAGCCAACTGGAGAAAAATATAAGTACCTGATCTACCTCTTTCAGGTCACGTGGATAGGTCTGTCTTTGGTGTCTTCAATAGATTTAGAATCTGTCTGAAATATATGGGTTTAGAAATGAACTAGAAATGTTATGCTTATCCCTAAAGCGCTTGCCTGGTGGCTCAGATGGTAAAGAATTTGCCTGCAATGCAAGAGACCCAGCGTCAATCCCTGGGTCAGGAGGATCCCAGGAGAAGTGAATGGCTACCCACTCCAGTATTTGTGCCTGGAGAATTCCATGGAGAGAGGGGCCTGGAGAGCTACAGTCCATAGAGTTCAAAAGGAATTTTTTAAATTGCTATAATAATGTAAAATCTTCTACAGTAAAATCTCTCAGTAATAATGAGAGAAAAAAAAATACTGGCCCACAGTTCAGTCTGCTACCTGATAAAAACAGTTACTCTAGTATTATTGATATAGTTGACACATTTAAATAATTTAGGAATCTCTACCTTCCCTCACAATGGCAGAAAAATCAAACCCAATGTAAAACTAGATATAAATTTTAATAGGTATTCAATAAACATTTGCTGAATTACGTTACAATTGCAGTCTTTTTCTTTTTTGGAGACTGGGCTTATTAAAGGTTCAGTAAGTTGTAGCCAAGCTACCTGGACTGGAATTTCAGTGGTACACTGTGATGTGAACATTTTTTCTCATATGGAAATAAGATCAGGCCTTGAGCACTAACTTGGCCTCTTCTTAGTGACAGAATTCAGCATCGGGGAACCCCTTCCATTCATTTGTATCATTATATTTTCTTTAATCTTCACAGTTCTTTCTTTCTTTTCACTGTTTTAATAGTAAAATGTAAAATCTTTAAGTCATCAGTCGTCCAACCTAAGTGGCTTTGTGGTCATACACTACAAAAGCTAGTATTCTTCTGAATACCTGTTTTAATCATCAGGAAATTTCTCTAACCTGATAACAGACTTAAAACACTAGATTGTAATATGAAATAATTTTATCAATTATGATTTTCTATTAAGTTATAGAAGAACTTTGCCTAAGCCTACATAAATATATATACTCACTCTATCCTCACAATTTTAGGCTGGTCATGTGTTTTGTTTGCTTTTCTGAATTTACAATCAAAGAAGTTGTGTCTTCTTCAATGTCTTTGTCTATGTCACAAATAGATTTTAGGATCCTAGACCCTGAGGGTGCCTCAGCAAGGCTTTGGGTGTGCTTGGTTTGTATAACCCAGTCAGGCTAATTCCACTAACCCTGGCATAGTGATTACTTCAGATAAACCCATCTAGTTCTGAAATACACCTTGAGAAAGGTGTGAAGTTCTCTATCATCATGAAGTTAACATCATCTTGACAAGCCTGCTAACTAGCAGTTTCACACTGATTATGTTAGTCCATTTCAGAGTGTGAACTTTGTAATATTGTCCTCTTTATACACCGTGTAGAGTAAGTGTGCATGGCTTAAGGTTGGAGACAACCAAGAAATATGGAAAGAGAAAAGTTAAGGTCATACAAAAGGTTGTTTTAGCTGCGAGCAACTGGTAGCAGTCCTTTACTTCTGAGAAGAGAGCTAAGATGGAAGGGAGATTGACCTTTTTTCATATATCCTTTTCTACTTTTTGAGTTTTGTATCTTTCATTTATGTTATCTAGTAAAAAGTTATTTTGTATTGATGGTGTTATATTCATCTGAAAAGTTCTCTGGACACTTTTGTAGTTCTCACCTCCTAAATCGGTTTACTACACATGTTACAATAATGTTAATGAGCCAGTGCCCCTGGGTGTTTGTTTATTTCAGTTGTCAGTCTGTAGTAGTTGACTTGTAATGATTCATGCACATTGCCTTTCCTTCTTTAACAAGTACAACCACCATCAATTCTTCACTTTCATAATTATACTCTCGCCTCTATTTTTTTAAAAACCTCTCATATCTCAATCTGACAATATTAACCTCTCCAAGAATGCTCATCTTTAACATTTTTTTATTTCATCTTTAACATTTTTTAATATCACCTCTTGAGAAACCTATATGCAGGTCAGGAAGCAACAGTTAGAACTGGGCATGGAACAACAGACTGGTTCCAAAGAGGAAAAGGAGTACATCAAGGCTGTATATTGTCACCCTGCTTATTTCACTTCTATGCAGAGTACATCATGAGAAACACTGGGCTGGAAGAACCACAAGCTGGAATCAAGATTGCTGGGAAAAATATCAGTAACCTCAGACATGCAGATGACACCACCCTTATGGCAGAAAGTGAAGAGGAACTAAAAAGCCTCTTGATGAAAGTGAAAGAGGAGAGTGAAAATGTTGGCTTAAAGCTCAACATTCAGAAAACTAAGATCATGGCATCTGGTCCCATCACTTCATGGGAAATAGATGGGGAAACAGTGGAAACAGTGTCAGACTTTATCTTTTTGGGCTCCCAAATCACTGCAGATGGTGACTGCAGCCAGGAAATTAAAAGATGCTCACTCTTTGGAAGAAAAGTTATGACCAACCTAGATAGCTTATTGAAAAGCAGAGATATCACTTTGCCAACAAAGGTCCGTCTAGTCAAGGCTATGGTTTTTCCAGTGGTCATGTATGGATGCGAGAGTTCAACTGTGAAGAAGGCTGAGCACCAAAGAATTGATGCTTTTGAACTGTGGTGCTGGAGAAGACTCTTGAGAGTCCCTTGGACTGCAAGGAGATCCAACCAGTCCATTCTAAAGGAGATCAGCCCTGGGTGTTCATTGGAAGGACTGATGCTAAAGCCAAAACTCCAGTACTTTGGCCACCTCATGCAAAGAATTGACTCGCTGGAAAAGACTCTGATGCTGGGAGGGATTGGGGGCAGGAGGAGAAGGGGATGACAGAGGATGAGATGGCTGGATGGCATCACCGACTCGATGGACATGAGTCTGGGTGAACTCTGGGAGTTGGTGATGGACAGGGGGCCTGGCGTGCTGTAATTCATGGGGTCACAGAGAGTCGGACACAACAGAATGACTGAACTGAACTGAACATCAAATAGCTACAGTTTGGAAGCAACCAAATTTAGTTAAGAACAGGAAGTGTGTTTATAGATTTCTTTATGTCTCTTATAGTATAGTAATTTGAACATGGAAAGTACTTAATAATTGTTCATCTGATAATGAACCAAATATTCTGACATCAAAACACCACAGGATTCTGAATGCACACTTTATTTTAGGTAATATTGCTGTTAATGGAGGTGACGAGTTAACTTTTAACATGCACCTGCTGAGGTCAAGTTTCCTCTGCTCTTCAGTGTGTGCAAAACAACTAGTCTATATTTCCAGATATTTCTAACATATTTTTATGTTATTTTAACCATTAGTCACCAAAATTAAACTCCTAGCCACAAAATCATTTTAAATATGTGGCATGTCTGTGAAACCAACTCAGAAGAATCCAAAAGCATGATGTAATCCTGTGCTGATTTCAAATACTAACCACCCTGCCTGCATGCCTTCTTGTATGTGTATTTTATTTACATATTCTTATTGTATGTGTATAATTTAATCATTGTTTTGAAAAATATTCAGCCATACTTCTTACTTAATGTATGTTACCATGAGCTTCAAAATACACAAACTGGAATCCCTTGTGAACGTCCCTATATCCATGCCAGACTGTGGGAGATGACTTAGTAGTCTTTAGCAGTGTCTTTAGGTATTTTGGAAAACAAACCCATTTAGGTGGCTGGAAGTTAGAGCCTTTATGTGACTGAGTCCATGCTGTAATCTGTCACGTGACAGGAGGATTTAGACTACACATATATGTATAAACAAACACCAAATATTCTTCAGACTCAAGGCTGTTGAGATTATTGTTAATAATACTAATACTGATATGGCCTTTGTTACTAATCTGATTAATGTGAGCGATATTATTGTGATTATTCTTTCAAATATTCATGGCTGAGTAGACCAATAGATGATCAGCTTTCAAGGCATGAAGAATGTCCTTTGGTTAGCAGACACCAGCATCACCTCAGCCAATATGTGAAATTTCTTTGAAGAAATAACCTTACTATTTGTTAACAAGTTAATGGGATGAGTTATTATTGACTAATATTCCACAGCACTACTATGAATGTTAAGTCAGTACTCTAGGTATAGTTTCTTAATGATCATAACTGCATCAGAGATTTCTTTTGTCCTCTGTTATACTTTGTTTTCATATCTGTAGTGACGAGCCCACAGTGACTGGCATTAAATTCTGGTAAATTACTGCTGGCCAGGATACGGTCTCTGTTCTTCAGAGTTCTGGAACTTTAATAATCACGGCGTTCAAGTATCTGTTTACTCTAGTCAAACATATAATAGGTCAGTGCGTTTGTGTGTCCCAGAAGATCACTTTATTAATTTTTTTAAAAGATCAATGTTTCCATTGGCTGGATTACTTGTATCTTATCTGGCATCCATTTGCTGGTACCAAAGAAACCAAGATATCAAAAATGTTTGGTAAGTATGGAAAGCAGAGTAAGGGGAGTTTGACACGTAGATTCTTCCTTCCAGCTCTGGTAGGTCAAGATAAACAAGCCCTTTCCAGCTTTGGTCCTCTTATCTACCATGTGCAAAGTTTCTCTTTTCTTTGTATAAGTTCTATTTGAAAATCCAGTTTGCTTTTCAATTCTGTTTTCTATTTTCTTTGTGCATACTTAAAAAAAATCACTGACACTCCTTTACTAATTCAGAGTTTAACACAAGGATAATAAAGCAAAAGGAGACTCTCATGGTTCAGCGTGGGAGTGGTTATATTTAACGTGCAGCTCCAAAAGAAATTTCAATCTTGAGTCATCTCTCTCTCAGAAGTTTAAAGGAATCCAATTGCTTAAATCATGAAATCTCTTAATAAAATTCCCTGTCCACTCTTGTCACCAGTACTCTGAAATTCCTAGGGATCTCTCACTCTCCTAACCTAAAAGAGTGTTCTCAGACTCTAGTCTGCCCCTTTACTCCCAGCTTCTGGGCACCAGGCCATATGCTCTGAGATATATGCAGTGCCCTGAGAACAGCAGTTCTTTCTACGCCTTTCTTTTCCACTCCTAAAGCAAGAAGAAGCTTAAGTAGGCAGCCATAGAAAGCTTTGTGGAAGCAGTTGGAGGGAAAGGAGCTGTGCATCCCCTATGTTAATAACTTTTATCTTGTCACATATACAAGACAATAAGAGAATCCCATTATGTGTGGGATTATGGAAGCCACTTTGATTTTAGAAAAAGGAATTTTGGGGCTCCAAAATCACTGCAGATGGTGACTGCAGCCAGGAAATTAAAAGACGCTTACTCCTTGGAAGAAAAGTTATGACTAACCTAGAGAGCATATTAAAAAGCAGAGACATTACTTTGCCAACAGAGGTCCGTCTAGTCAAGGCTATGGTTTTTCCTGTGGTCATGTATGGATGTGAGAGTTGGTGTGTGAAGAAGGCTGAGCACTGAAGAATTGATGCTTTTGAACTGTGGTATTGGAGAAGACTCTTGAGAGTCCCTTGGACTGCAAGGAGATCCAACCAGTCCATTCTGAAGGAGATCAGCCCTGGGATTTCTTTGGAAGGAATGATGCTAAAGCTAAAACTCCATTACTTTGGCCACCTCATGGGAAGAGTTGACTCATTGGAAAAGACTCTGATGCTGGGAGGGATTGGGGACAGGAGGAGAAGCGGATGAGAGAAGATGAGATGGCTGGATGGCATCACGGATTCGATGGACGTGAGCCTGAGTGAACTCTGGGAGTTGGTGATGGACAGGGAGGCCTGGGGTGCTGCGATTCATGGGGTTGCAAAGAGTCGGACACGACTGAGTGACTGAACTGAACTGAACTGAACTGAATGAATGATTATTTATATTCAAAGAAGTAGACCTGCCTGACCTAAATAGTCTGTCATTTTCCTCAAATACCAGTAAGGGTTCCTCTTTCTAGCAGTCCTCTAACTAGTAGCTTAAGTAACTCTTCATTTTGATCGTTGTACATGCATACGTGCCCAGTCGTGTCCGACTCTTTTGCGACCCCATGGACTGTAGCCCTCTTGGGCTCCTCTGTCTATGGAATTTTTCAGGCAAGAGTACTGGAGTGGGTTGCCATTTCCTCCCAGGGGATCTTCCCAGCCCAGGGATCAAACTTGCCTCTCTTGTGTCTCCTGCATTACACATGGATTCTTTACCATTTGAGCCATTGGGGAAGCCAGTTCCTCCTTTATCTTATTTTAAATCCAATAACAAGATCTATTTCTGTACTCTCCCTTTTCTTACATTAATGATCTTTTATTCCAATATTACCACGATACGTTTAAGAATATTGTTATTCTGTAATATATTTGAATGATTGGTAAGGCTATTTTTCCCTGTCATTACTTCCTATTCTCACCTGATATATGATTTCCAACACTGTATTTTTTTTTCAAGTTCTGATATAACTACCCCATTAGAATATTGACTGGAATTATTAAATCTATGGGGAAAATGTAAAACATGAGGTTTCAAATTCACAAAAAGATGTTTTGAAGAAAGTGGAGCTTTTTTTGAAAATCTAAAGAAATCACTAGGCTTTTAAAATATTTTTCCCTTTTATTCCCCAAATGACACCAGCTGTGCAGTTTTGCTGCCAGCTAGAATGTTGTTTTCAACTCCCACTGGAAGTTTTTTCTTTCACTCAGTGTGCAGGCTTTTTGTTCTATTGTATTTGGCAGCATGACATGTATACCAAAGCATATTTTATGACATATTGCGTGTATACAGAAACTGCCTATGAATTTCTTATAGTGGTGCTGGTTTAGTCTCTTAAGTCATGTCCAACTCTTGTCACCCCAGGTACTGTAGCCTCCCAGCCTCTTCTATCCATAGGATTTCCCAGGCAAGAATACTGGAGGGGATTGCCATTTCCTTCTCCCGGGGATCTTCCGGACTCAGGGATCAAACCCTCATCTCCTGCATTGCAGGCAGCTTCTTTACTGCTGAACCACCAGGGAAGTCCTGAATTACATATACACTGAAGTAAATGGTATTTGCATTGACTTTTATATAGCTCAGTCGGTAAAGAATCTGCCTGCAGTGCAGGAGACCCAGGTTCGATCCCTGGGTGGGGAAGATCCCCTGGAGAAGGAAATGGCAACCCACTCCAGTATCCTTTCCTGGAAAATCTCATGGACAGAGGAGCCTGGTGGACTGCAGTCCATGGGGTTGCAAAGAGTCGGGCACGACTAAGTGACTAACACTAACACTTATATTCTCTGGACAGTTTTACTGTAAATAAATTTGATGTTTTATCACTTTGTTTACTTTCGTCCTTTAAAAATGTTTTACTTATGGTGATCTTTTAGTCTGATTTTGGCCAGTGATCTTTAAGTAAATTGTATGTTACCCCTTTTCTACTGTAAGATCTCTATAGGCACTGCCATAGTGTGAAGCAGGTCACTGCTCACTGAGGAAGGAACAGTCTGCACACAGCTCCAGTGAAGAAAACTGAAAAGCATGCCCTTTTGCTGATGCTTCCAGTTCAGCACAGCAAGGTTGCTTCTGGTATTCTACCTTTCCCTGTATATAAGTACTCTCTCCTACCATGACAAATACAGGTTTCATTATTCAGTTCTTTTCAGCATAATTGCTGACTGTCTCAATCAGTTTCCTTTCTCACTGTATCACTCTCCAATGTCACCGTCTCCTTCGCCCCCCATGTCCAGGCCCCGTCCCTCCGCTACCACTGAAAGCCTCCTCATGGCATGTAAGCATGGCATCCCTGCTTACACTCCATCTCCTTGGGCGCTGGCAGCTGATGGACCCCTGCACGTCTCCTTCACCTCCTCATCTCGCTGAGCAAAGAAGGGAAGGGAGGAAAATGGGAAGAACTGGGAAGAGAATGGAACAGGAAAGGAAGTGAATAGGAAGGGGAAGGAGGGGAAGAGGAAGGACAGAGTCTAAGGTTTCAGTTTGATTTTTAAGAGAATAATTGAGTTGTTAGATTTGTAAATAAACAGGACTCCTGACGACTCCAAACATTCTGGCGATAAGCACAACTTCAGTACTTTCCTTGCGTAAAGTTTATGCAACTTTACTCTGTTGTTCGAGTGTGGCAAATGGGCAACAGTGTACTTTGGGTTCTTCTTGGCTCTCCTTGAGCTTCTCCTTGAGCTCTCATTCTTGGGTTTCTCCTTGAGCTCTCATTTACCAGGCTTGATTGTTAGGTGGGTCAGGAACAATTGCTGGGCTGCTGGAGCACAGAGACTTTCTTCTCTAATCTGCTTTGCAATGACCTGACCTACACTCAAGAATTTGTACTCCCTGAAACATTTTCCCTTCTTCTCTCGCTCCCTTCTTCCTTCTCTCCCATCCTTTTTTCCTTTGTTACTTAACACAAACTGTTTTTTAACACATCAAAGTAAATAAAAGAATCTTGTTACATTCAGTAAGATGAGCAAAATGTGTGATTATTCCTAAATATTAGAATCTATGGTGGGAGGAAGAGAGAAATTGGGAGATTGGGACTGACACTGCACGCTACTATGCATAAGATAGGTAACTAATAAGGACCTATTGTATAACACAAGGAACTCTATCAATACTCTGTAATGGCCTTATACAGGAAAAGAATCTATTAATAAAAAAGTGTGAATATATGTGTAACTGATTCACTTTGCTGTACAGCAGAAATTAACACAACATTGTAAATCAACTCTATCCAATAAAATTTTTTGAAAAATAAATCTCAAAACTCTGTAACTTGATGTATTATTAAAGAGGCAATTAATATTTGTGTGTATGTGTTTCTTTTAGTGAATTATCATTTAAGAAGGAGCTTTTTTCTTTTTTTTTTTACTTTTATTTTGCATTTATTTTTTTTTGTGTGGCATTTATTCCCAGGCTGTAAGTTTTTGTTTCTTCAGTTTCTTCTGGGATATCTTTTTCTTCTTTGCAATCTCCTCTTCTGGTTTAGGAACAATCCATTCTTTTTTGGTAAGGATCATCTCAATGTGGCAGGGAGAGCTCTTATACAGGTTGATCCAACCACGAGCTCTGTAAGTCCTGCGCCACATCTTGGGGGCTTTGTTCACCTGGATGTGCTCAATGACCAGAGAATCTACATCTAAGCCCTACAGTTCAGTTCAGTTCAGTCGCTCAGTCGTGTCCAACTCTCTGCGACCACATGGACTGCAGCACACCAGGCCTCCCTGTCCATCACCAATTTCTGGAGTTTACTCAAACTCATGTCCATCAAGTCTGATGCCATCTAACTATCTCATCCTCTGTTGTCCCCTTCTCCTCCTGTCCTGGGCTTTTCAAATGAGTCAGCTCTTTGCATCAGGTGGCCAAAGTATCTAAGCCCTTAAGTTTAGCACTACTCTCTGCATTTTTGAGTATGTGCAGTAAAAATTCAGCACTCTTTTTGGGCCACTGACCCTTCATCCAGCCCCACTGTTTGGTCTGTGCACACCTACCAACTCCACTGTTGTAACAACGGAATGGCACACATTGCTTCTTTAAAATGACATCCTTCAGATACTTGGTGGCTTTTCAGATATGCATACCTTTTATGGCCTGGGCACTTTCACAAGTGCTCTTAAAGTGAACATGAAGATTTGAACCTCTTGATTTGCATGATTTTGTGGAGTTTTCTGGGTCGAATGAATAGTGTACCAGTTTTAGAGGTCACCTCAGGTTGCTTACAGGAAAAGCAAGGAGTTATTTTAAAAAAAACCCTGAGGTGTACTTTAATAATATAATGAACTCTTTGAGGTCAACTCAATTCATATTTCCTAAATATGTATATGAAAAACTAGGATAACACCCATTTTTGCTTGTTTTGTAATAGCATTTTCAGATATTTTCCATTATAAAAACAGTTGCTTGGTGGTAAAGAATCTGCCTATAATACAGGAGACCCGAGTTGATCCCTGGGTTGGAAAGATGCCTTGGAGCAGGAAATGACAACCCACTCCAGTATTATTGCCTGGAGAATTCCACGGATAGAAGAGCCTGGCAGGCTACAGTCCTTGGGGTTACAAAGACACGACTGAGTGACTAAAGGAAAAACAACATCTGCTATATAGTAAAATTACACTTTAGATATTGTTATAAACAACATAGTTCAGTTTCTAAAGATAAAATTTCCCATTTGTTACCATATTTTATAAGGTGCAAACTTTCACTTTCAGAGTATCTATGTATAAAGTCTAATAAATTTGTTTTACTGTTGCTAAGTCACTTCAGTCGTGTCTGACTCTGTGTGACCCCATAGATGGCAGCCCACCAGGCTCCGCCGCCCGTCCCTGGGATTCTCCAGGCAAGAACACTGGAGTGGGTTGCCATTTCCTCCTCCAATGCATGAAAGTGAAAAGCGAAAGGGAAGTCGCTCAGTCGTGTCCGACTCTTCGCGATCCCATAGACCGCAGCCCACCAGGCTCCTCTGTCCATGGGATTTTCCAGGCAAGAGTACTGGAGTGGGGTGCCATCGCCTTCTCTGTGTTTTACTGTAGGTGAACAGAAAAAAAAATGATGTCTAACGTAGCGCTGAATTTAAAGTTGAATTGAACTTAAAATTGTGTTCAGTAAATAAATAAAAAAAGCATTATTAAAAGAAAACTAAGTTACAAATAGATGTACATGGTAGTTTTAAAGTATCAAATAGTTCTATAAGGCAAAAAAAAAGTAGTTATCCACTATTCCACTGGTTCCATTCAGAATTTCCCTCCCCAGAGGCAAATACTTGCAAATCTTCTAGCTCTTTTTTCTGATATTTGCCTCCATTTATCTAAGAAACACACATAAGCCTTTTACTAATATTTAAGTTGATATTTTCTAATGACTTGCAACTAGATAAGGTGACAATTAGCAGCTTTATCCAGATGCACCGTCACACAGATATTTTCTCTCTTTTTATCCTCCTGCTATTTTTAAATAATAATATTTTAATTATTTTAATAATTTAATAATAATATTTGTTAGGTGAATTTCTAGTGTTAAAATTTATTTATGTGGGATATTAGGATTATACCTCCTTTCTTTTATAATTTATGTATTTAATTTAGTTGCTCAGTCATGTCCAACTCTGTGACCCCATGGACTGTAGCCTGCCACCCAATGCACTGTATCTCACCATGCTCCTCTGTCCACGGAATTCTTCAGGCAAGAATACTGGAGTAGGTAGACCTTCCCTTCTCCAGGGCATCTTCCTGACCCAGGGATCAAACCCCAGTCTCCTGCGTTGCAGGCAGATTCTTTACTGTCTAAGCTACCAGGGAAGCCCAGATTTAGAGTTTAAAAGTGGTTTTGGTTGCTTAGTTTTTTTGTTTTTAGGTAAGAAGTGGATTTATTTAGAGAGAAACACACTCCACAGAGGGTGGGCTGTCTCAAAACGTAAGAGCAGCCTTGAGAGAAACACACTACACAGACAAGACAGCGGGCTGACCTAGAGGGCAAATACCACCTAGAAATGTAGTGTGGTTAGCTTTTATGGGCTGGATAATTTCACAGGCTCATGAGTGGGAAGATTATTCCAACTATCTTGGAGAGGGGTGGGTACTTCCAGGAACTGGGCCATCACCCACTTTGTGGTCTTTGGTGGTCAGCCTTGGAACTGTCATGGCGCCTGTGGGTGCGTCACTTAGCTTGCTGACGTGTTACAATGAGCATATACTGAGTTGAGAAGGCTGGCGGAGTATAGTTCCTGAGGTCGCAAACAATCAAACACAACTTACTAACTAAAACAGCCACACAACAGCATACTGAGTCTCAGAGTTGTTTAGTTTTTAATATATTTTTCACAATGTTACTCGCAAATTTTGCTAGAAATAGAATTCTCAGCACCATATGTTCCAGTCCCATTCCCACTGCCTCAATTAATCAATTCTTGTTTTCCTTAGTGACAGCCTTCCTGAACCTGGATCTTCCTGTCCCGGTCTCCAATGGTGGTTTCTGATCTTGGACTCAGCTTTAATTTGGGCTTTTGCTTTCGGTTGTTGGTTGAGCCTTATGGCATGCAGGAGCTTAGTTCTCCTGACCAGGGATTGAACCTGTGTCGGCTGCATGGAAGTAAGAATTCTTAACCACTGGACCAGGGAAATCCCTCAGCCTGGGCTTTTTCATTTTTTTCATGGCTTTCTTAGGGGTCCACTTTGTCTTTCTCTTTTTTTCTAAATCCCACACTTTCTCATTCTTGATTTACTTCCTTGTTTGCTGAAATACACCTCTCAGTAACTTCTAGGAAAGGGTGTAGTAAACAGCCTCCAAAGTAACCCTTAATGATCCCCATTTCCTAATATTCACATCCTTTTATGGTCCTCTCTCAACAGTATGTGATAAAAGTGATGTTATCTCACTTCCAAGATTAGGTTATAAAAGATTATAGCTTCTGTTTTGGGAAACTGGCCTCTTTGTCTCAAATTCATGCTTGGTGGGAGGTGAGTTGCCTTGTTTTGAGCAGTGTTATATAATGGCCCATGTGCTGAGGAACTAGGTCTCCTACTGATGTAGAAATTGATAGGCAGTCTGTAGGACTTTGAGACCTTAGTCATGTTTTCAACAAACATCTTGCTCCATTAACCTAAAGTTATACCCTTTATCCTGAATTCTTGGACTGTGTCCTTGGTCTGATAAATTATCAGCACTCAGATCCAGGGAAGGGCAGTAATTAACTTCTGTTCTGTATGCCTGAGGGAAAAGCAACTGGTGACCGTTAATATGAGCCACCAGGGAAGTCCACCGTGAACTTCCAGATGTTCAAGCTGGTTTTAGAAAAGGCAGAAGAACCAGAGATCAGATTGCCAACATCCGCTGGGTCATGGAAAAAGCAAGAGAGGCCCAGAAAAACATCTGTTTCTGCTTTATTGACTATGCCAAAGCCATAACTGTGTGGATCACAATAAACTGTAGAAAATTCTGAAAGGGATGGGAATACCAGACCACCTGACCTGCCTCTTGAGAAACCTGTATGCAGGTCAGGAAGCAACAGTTAGAACTGGACATGGAACAGCAGACTGGTTCCAAATAGGAAAAGGAGTATGTCAAGGCTGTATATTGTCCCCCTGCTTATTTCACTTCTATGCAGAGTACATCATGAGAAATGCTGGGCTGGAGGAAGCACAAGCTGGAATCAGGATTGCCAGGAGAAATATCAATAACCTCAG
>SJYR01004812.1:15300-38450 GCA_006410655.1 Kobus ellipsiprymnus
GAGTTGACTCATTGGAAAAGACCCTGATGCTAGGAGGGATTGGGGACAGGAGGAAAAGGGGATGACAGAGGATGAGATGGCTGGATGGCATCACCGACTGGATGGACATGAGTCTGAGTGAATTCCAGGAGTTGGTGATGGACAGGGAGGCCTGGCGTGCTGAGATTCACGGGGTCGCAAAGTGTCAGACATGACTGAGCGACTGAATTGAACTGAACTGAACTGATCATTAATCTTAAACAGCAAATATCTGATCCATTGTAAAATGACCAGGGGGCATGAAAAAGGGTGGAGACTTAATCTACTGATCAAGAAAAGCCATAGAATTGTTAAGCATCTTGACCTTTAAATTGATTGGTTAGAAACAGTGTATTTTAAGGACAGGAGCCAACCAAAAATGTACAGATTAAAGATATAAAAACTGCTTTAAGTCCTGACTTTAGGGGACTCTTTACCTCCTCTCAATGTCTATACAGAGAACTTTGTACTTTCCTTCTCTTTAATAAATCCTATTTGCTTGCTACCACGAGTGTTTGTGTGTTCATGAAGTTCATTCTTCAGCTCTGAGAACAAGGACTCAGATTCCTGTTTCACTACTAGCAGCCAGTAAGCAACTGAAACCAGCCAACAGGCACATGAGTGACCTTGATGCACCTTCTTCAGCCCAAGTGCAGCCATTGCTTGACTGCATCCCTGGATGATGGCTTGACTTGCAATCACACGAGGGCCTCTCAGGTATAACCCCCAGCTGACCCACCCTGGAATTGCTGACTTACAGAAATTGGGAGAAAGTAAATGTTTGTTTCCTTAAGCTGTACAAATTTAGGGGAATTTATTGTGTTGCAATAGATAACTAATACAGGGTGAAAAGGAGATAGATCTTTGAAATATTTAAAGTCTAAAAAGGTATTTGTTCTATCCTCGCACTTCTCTGGAAGTTTGGCTGGGTATGTAATTCTGGGGAAGAAATGAATTTTCCTTAGAATTTTTAAGGCTTTGCAGCTGCGGTTGAACAGTTATCAGACATCTTGACTCCTGATTCTTTTCAGATGTCCTTCTCTCCCACTCCAGAATCTCTATTCTGAAATTTTATGATGACATTTCGTGGAATGGATCTCTTTTTACTTATTATACTGGGGGATATATTAATCTTTTTAATTTAGAATTTGTGAGAAGTAGTTTTCTTCACTTATTTCTCTGAAGATTTTCTTTTATCTTTTTCTCTGTTCTTTCTTTCTGAAACTCTTATACTCTTATTCAACTCAAGGCTGTTGAATCTTCTACACTGATCCTCTAATTTTCTTATTCTTTTCTCTTCTACATTTCATCTTTTTTTTTCCCCCTCCTATGATCTGGGTGATTTTCCTCAAGTTTCTATTCCAACTCTTCTGCTGAATTTTAAAATTCTGCTATCTTTTCCCTCCTCCCAATCTTTCAAACAATGAGAACTTTATTAGGTAAATCAGAATAGGATAAACTTCCAGGAGGAATAATATACATTGGTTACAGGCTAGATGTTGCAATTATTCAGTTCATCTATTTTATGAACATGTCTCACATTTGGAAATGCCCATCCCCTGGGATAACACCAAAGATCAAACATCTGCTATTGAAGGTTGTATATAAATTCTAATTAGAAATTTTACTTAGATTTTTTTTTTACAAGTCTGATTGTATATTGTTGAACAATATACAAAGACTACCATCACATGTGGGTTTGAGTCTTGGATGAAATTGCTCTTCTATTTAATAAGTAGGGATGGGATGATGAATTCAGTTCAGTTCTATATGATTTTAGGCAGGTGCGAAATTATCAGCTACTGTTCTCTAATACATTTACTATTTTTTGTACTTTTCTTCTTTTAGAGCTAAGGTTCATTTGATATCATTTTCCATCAGCCTCAAGAATTTCCTTTAACCTTTCTTATAGTATAGGTTTCCTGCTGACAAATTCTCTTGAGTTTTGTTTTATCTGAAAATACCTTTTTTCTTTTTTAAAATTATTTGGCTGTGCCGAGTTGCAGCACCCAGATCTTCATCTTCACTGTGACACGTGGGATCTCGAGTTGTGGCATCTGAACTCTTCCTTGTAGTATGTGGCGTCTAGTTTCCTGACCAAAGACCGAACCTGGGCCTGCTGCTTTGGGGGCATGGAGTCTTAGCCACTGGGCCACCAGGAAGCGTCTGAAAATATCTTTATTTCACCATATTTCTGAAAGGTATTTTCACTGCATGTAGAATTATAGGCTGAATTCTAGTTTTTTGCTTTTAACCATTTGAAGATGTCATTTTATTCTCTTCTTGCTTGCATTGTCTTTTATGAGAAATCAATGATAATTTTATTTTTCCCTTGTAAGTAATGTATTTTTTTCTCCTGGCTGTTTGTACAATTGGTTTTTGTCTTGAGTCTTCAATAATTCCGGAGAAGGCAATGTCACCCGACTCCAGCACTCTTGCCTGGAAAATCCCATGGATGGAGGAGGCTGGTGGGCCACAGTCCATGGAGTCGCTAAGAGTCGGACATGACTGAGCGACTTCCCTTTCACTTTTCACTTTCATGCATTGGAGAAGGAAATGGCAACCCACTCCAGTGTTCTTGCCTGGAGAATCCCAGGGACGGGGGAGCCTCATGGGCTGCCGTCTATAGGGTTGCACAGAGTCAGACACGACTGAAGCGACTTAGCAGCAACAGCAGCAGCAGCAGCTTCAATAATTCAACTATGCTTTGCTGTGGTTCTCTTGGTTTTCTCATTATTGAGACTCCCCCCCACGCCCCCATTTTATTGAGGTGTAATTGACTTACAAGATTGTGTAAGTTTAATGGCTGCAACGTTATGATTTGACACATGTACAGATTGCAAAATGATTGCCACAATAAGGTTAGTTAACACTTTTATCACCCCACATAGTTATCTTTTTTTTTCTTTTCATTTATTCTTTCTTTCTCCCCAAGTGGTGAGAATATTTAACACACTTTCTTAGAAACTTTCAAGTTTGTAATACAGGATTGTTACCTTTAGTCACCATGCTGTGCATTAGATCCCCAGAACTTCCTCATCTTATAACTGAAGTTTGTACTGTTTCATCAACATCTCCCCACTTCCCCCACCCAACAGCCCCTGGCAACCACCACAGTATGCTTTTATTCCTATGTTTTGCTTTTGTTTTTGCATTTAGATGATCTTTTTTTTTAATTGAAGTATAATTGCTGCACAATATTCTATAAGCTGGTCCCCAGGTGGAAAGAAAAAAAGTGAAAGTCACTCAGTCGTGTCCGACTCTTTGCGGCCCCTTGCACTATACAGTCCATAGAATTCTCCAGGCCAGAATACTGGAGTGGGTAGCTGTTCCCTTCTGCAGGGGATCTTCACAACCCAGGGGTTGAACCCAGGTCTCCTGCACTGTAGGCAGATTCTTTACCAGCTGAGCCAACAGGAAAGCCATATCCCAGGTGGCTCAGTGGTAAAGAATCCACCTACCAATCTAGAAGATGCAAGAGATAGGGGTTCAATCCCTGGGTTGGAAAGGTCCCCTGGAGTAGGAATGGCAACCCCCTCAAGTATTCTTGCCTGAAAAATTCCACCAGACAGAGGGTCTGGTGGGCCACAGTCCATAGGGTTACAAAGAATTGGACACGACTGAGCAACTGAGAAGAAAAGTTATGATCAACCTAGATAGTATATTCAAAAGCAGAGACATTACTTTGCTGACTAAGGTCAGTGCATGCAGTGACTGCTTCCACTGCTACTTTCAAGGCAGCAAGAGAGGTTTCAGCAAATTTACTTCCAGAGCGTTTGTAGAATTGCTGATTGCATGCCCACTCTTTTTCACAGGAGAAAATATAATACTCTTAAATTCACATCTGTATTGGAAATAGTGCCTGGATAATAGTGTTATACCTTCTAGGACCTATGGGATTCCTTGGAATAGCCCATCAAGTAACTAGAAGGACTATCTTGCTCCATCCTTTCAGCCTCTTCTTTGTTATTCAGATTGGCTAATGTTTTCTGTTCCATCTTCAAGTTCACTGATTCTTTCCTCTTTTGAGTCCATCAGTTGTGTTTCTTCCCTTAGTTTTTGCTTTTTCAGTTCCAAAATTGCCATTTGGTTCTACTTTGTATCCTCTGTTTATTTGCCAAGACTTTCTACTCTTCATTTACTTCAAGTGTGTTAATTGCTGTTGAAGCATTTTTATGATGGCCTCTTGAAAATTCCTGTTAGATAATTCCAACTGTGTTGTCTCAGTGTCCAGTTCAGTTCAGTTCAGTCGCTCAGTCGTGTCTGACTCTTTGNCGTGGTCTCAATCCTTGGATCAGGAAGATCCCCTGGAGAAGGGAATGGCTACCCACTCCAGTATTCTTGCCTGGGGAATCCCATGGACAGAGGAACTTCGTGGGGTACAGTACATGGGATCACAAAGAGTCAGACAGGCCTGAGCAACTAACACTTACACTGTCAGTACAGTTCATTTGCTCAGCCATGTTCAACTGTTTGTGACCCCATGGACTGCAACATTCCAGGCTTCCCTGTCCATCAGCAACTCCTAGAACTTATTCAAACTCATGTCTATCTAGTCAGTGATGCCATCCAACCATCTCACCCTCTGTTGTCCCCTTCTCCCGCCTTCAATCTTTCCCAGCATCAGGGTCTTTTCTAATGAGTCGGCTCTTCGTATCAGGTGGCCAAAGTATTGGAGTTGCAGCTTCAGCATCAGTCCTTCCGATGAATGTTCAGGATTGATTTCCTTTGATTGGTTTGATCTTGCAGTCCAAGGAACTCTCAAGAGTCTTCTCCAACACCACAGTTCAAAAACATCAGTGCTTCAGCACTCAGCTTTTTTTATGGTCCTACTCTAATATCCGTGCATGACTACTGGAAAAACCATAGCTTTGACTATATGGACCTTTGTCAGCAAAGTAATGTCTCTGCTTTTTAATATGCTAAGTTGGTCATAGCTTTTCTTCCAAGGAGCAAGCATCTTTTAATTTCATGGCTGCAGTCACCATCTGTGATGATTTTGGAGCCCAAGAAGATCAAGTCTCTCACTGTTTCCATTGTTTCCCCATATTTTTACTGGTAGCTGCTTGTTTGTTTTATATAGCTGTGAGTCTCCTTCTTTTCTGTTATAGTCACTATTCTATTGTATTTTTTACATTCCAAGTGTAGGTGATATCAGGCTTCCCTGGTGGTTCAGTGGTTCAGAATCTGCCTGCAATTCAAGAGAAGTGGGTTTGATCCCTGGGTTGGGAAAATCTGTTGGAGGAGGACATGGCAACCTGCTCCAGTATTCTTTCCTGGAAAATCCCATCAACAGAGATACCTGGCAGGCTACAGTCCATAGGTCACAAAAAAAGTTGAATATGACTGAAGCAAGTGAGCACACGTGCATAGATGATATCATACAGTATTTGTCTTTCTCTGTCTGACTCATTTCACTTAGCATAATGACCCTCCAAGTTCCACTTTTTCAGATTGCACATGTAAGTGAGATTGTACAGTATTTGTCTTTCTCTGTCTGACTCGTCTCACTTAGAATAATGCCCTCTAGGCCTGTCCATCTGCTGCAAATAGCAAGATTACCTTTTCTTTAATAGTGAAATTATATATATATGAATACTATTGAATGCAAATATATGAAAATATATATATCTCACATTTTCTTTATTCACATGTCAATAGGCACTTAGGTTCTTTACCTATCTAGGCTATTATGAATAATATTACTGTGAACATGAAAAGCACAGATCTTTGAGACAGTGATTTCAAAGAGCTCTCATGGTCTTTGATGTTTCTACTGCTCAGAGTATAATGAGCTTCTGGATTTATGAGTTGATAGTTTTCATTAAATTTGGAAAAAAATTTGGCTGCTATTTCTTCAAATATTTTTGTCCTGCTTCAATCTCTTTTCTTCCTCTTCTGGGATTTCAGCTACATTTTAGACCATTTGATTTTGTCCTACAAGTCACAGAGAAACTCATAATGGTATTCAACTTTTCTCTTTCTGTGCTTCAATTTGGATATTACTACTGCACCCTGCCCTGTTTTGTTGGTTTGTTTTAAACATTTATTTATTCGGCAGAGTCAGGTCTTAGTTGTGGCCATGCAGGCTCCAGAGCAAAGACTTGGTAGTTGCAATGTGGAGACTTAGTTGCCCTGCAGCACGTGGGATCTTAGTTCCCTGCTGCTGCTGCTGCTGCTGCTAAGTCACTTCAGTCATGTCTGACTCTGTGTGACCCCATAGACAGCAGCCCACCAGCCTTCCCCGTCCCTGGGATTCTCCAGGCAAGAACACTGGAGTGGGTTGCTGTTTCCTTCTCCAATGCAGGAAAGTGAAAAGTGAAAGTGAAGTTGCTCAGTTGTGTCCCACTCTTAGTGACCCCATGGGCTGCAGCCCACCAGGCTGCCCCGTCCATGGGATTTTCCAGGCAAGAGCACTGGAGTGGGTTGCCATTGCCTCCTCCCTTAGTTCCCTGACCAGGATCAAACCCCAGTCCCCTGCATTGGAAGGCAGATTCTTAACCATTGGCCCACCAGGGAAGTTCCCAGCCCCATTTTTAAGTTCACTGATTTTTTTCCTCTGCAATGTCTAATCTGCTGTGCGATAAAATTTTCTTTTCACATATTGTATTTTTCATTTCTAGAATTGTTTCTATTGTAAAGTTTTCAAATTTCGCAACTGAGATTTCCCCCATCTTTATACTCATAGGTTATCTTTTTCTTTACATCTATTAATATATTTATGAAATCTTCTTTAAAATCCTTGTCTACTGATTTCCTGATTTTTGCCATTTGTGAGTCTACTTTTAGTTTTCTTCCTGTTTAGGGTAATATTTTCATGCTTCTTTGTATGCCTAGGAATTTTTAATACTGGGCACTGTGGTTAGTATATCATTGTGAATCCAGATTTTATTTTCTTACTTTTAAGAGGACTGTATTTTTTAAACTCAATTTACTTGCAAAATGAGCTTGATATTTTTGAGGCTTTTTTAAAAATGCAGTTAGGACAGGTACAGACTGGCCCTTCCTTTACAGCTTAAGCAGCCCTACCTCTAAGGCATGGGCTTGGTGTGATCTCAGTCGAATGCCTAGACTGTTGATTGACGTTTCTCCAGTCTGGCAGTTGGGATTCTGTCCTCTTTTGGACTGTGCAACCTCCACGCAGCTCACAGGTCTCCAGTAGCTGCTCTCTACCAGGTCTTGTATTGTCTCATCTTTAGCGTTTACCCCTAGTCTTAAGGAGTCTTTGATATAGATTTGTGGTGCTCATTCTCGACTTGAATCCTTTTACTTCAGCACCGTACCCCACAAACTCCAGCCTCCACAGGCCTGAACTCTGACCTCTGCTTCCTCACAGGCAGTGAGACCTCTGTTTTCCCCTGGGCTCCCACAATGGGCTTGGTGTGATCTCAGTCGAATGCCTAGGCTGTTGATTGACGTTTCTCCAGTCTGGCAGTTGGGATTCTGTCCTCTTTTGGACTGTGCAACCTCCGCGCAGCTCACAGGTCTCCAGTAGCTGATCTCTACCAGGTCTTGTATTGTCTCATCTTTAGCGTTTACCCCTAGTCTTAAGGAGTCTTTGATATAGATTTGTGGTGCTCATTCTCGACTTGAATCCTTTTACTTCAGCACCGTACCCCACAAACTCCAGCCTCCACAGGCCTGAACTCTGACCTCTGCTTCCTCACAGGCAGTGAGACCTCTGTTTTCCCCTGGGCTCCCACCTCTCTGTGCTACATACTAGAATGTGCTCCCAGGGAAAGTTCGGTTAAACGTCCGTGGTTCACTCACTTATGTGTTTTCCCTTTACTTAGGGATCTCTGTCCTGTGTACTCTAGTTGTCCAATATCCAACCATGAATTCGTATATTTTGTCTGACTGTAGCGTCATTTGTTTGTTTTAAATGTTCTAAGGGCTGGTCTGGAACCAGTTACATGGTTGTGAATAGAAGAAGATGTTGATTTTATGTTTTTAATTTCTAAGGCTAAAAATAATTCCTGGCTGTTTTATTCTTCGTTCTGCATTCGGCTTTATATATTTATTCTTGACTGTGCTGGGTCTCTTTTGCTGTGTCGGGTTCCCTCGAGTTATGGTGAGTGGGGAGCCTCTCCCCACTGCGGCCCGTGGGCTTCTCATCGTGGTGGCCTCCGTTGCCCTAGTACTCGGGTCCTACAGCATGTAGTTGTGGCCTGTGGACTCAGTCGTTGTGGCTCACAGGCTCGAGAGTGGGGGCTCAGCAGCTGTGGCACAGGAGACCAGTTGCTCCACGGCATGTGGGATCCTCCCAGACCAGGGATTGAACCCGTGTCCCTTGTATTGGCAGGCAGACTCTCAACCACTGAACCACCACGGAAGTCCCTCTGCGTATATTTTGTTTAAATCTCAAGTTCTTCTTATTTCTTTTTTTTCGTTACCATCTGCACATTAGAGACTTTCCCTCAAATATCTGGTGATCTTGGCAATCTGCTCATATTAAATGGTAAGGCAATGCAAGGCTGTTTGAAATTGTAGGTGCTTATGGAGAACCTAGCTAAATGTAAATTTGATTGTAAGATGGCTTGGCACCTTTAAGACCTTTAAGTAATTTGTCTTGGGCTAGGGAAAGTACTCCATTGTCCTATGAATAAGGGTCAGAGATCTCATTTATTTAGCAAGTTAACTTTCACTTGATCATCTGATTTCAGTATTTGTCCCCCAGTTCAAAGTCCCTATGGTGACTGAATTTCCAGAGAGCAAATCTTTAGTTGTCTTTCAAGGTTGAGAGGGGAATGTAGTGGCTTTTGTGCTGGGAAAGGTGTTGAGGGGAGGGGGGTTAATTACATAGTGTTTCAATCAATTTTTTAAGATTCATCTGTGGGTCTTTAAAAAAAAGTCACCAACTTTGACTTTTAAATACAGCTGGTCCCTCAACTTTCCCAGCATTGCTAGGATCCTGCAGTCTGCTTCTGTATTTCTCTTATGCCGGCTTAGGTTTCGGTATTCTCTTGTTTGTTAAAGCAGTTACCACTCATCCATCTGCTTTCGAGCCTCTTAAACGTTGTTGCTGTGATCTATTTATCCTCTTTCTCTTTGCGGTTTTAAAAAATCTGCCTACTGTCATTTTTAATGGGGTTTGTTGGGGAGAGGAAGTAAATTCTTATTTTCAATCTGTTGTGCTTAACTGTACGCCTGTGTTCAAGATTTTAAGTCTACAAACGTCACGCTATTAGGACTAAATGTTTCTGTGGCAGCCACAACTCAATCCTTAATTTATCTGCATTACGGCAGGGTCTGTTTATTGTTTTAACCTTAACTGCAGCAATAATTTTGTAAGTTTTCATTAAATATGATATCTAGGTTTTAAGCCTGAGCTGATATTTTAAAAATAAGGAAAATATTCTTGGTACTAAAAAAGGCAACGAGGGCTTATGAATCCCCTTGAAGTCTATCCAGAGAACCCCATGTGCTAAGCATCAAGTATGTACACGTATACTCTCTTTGGTGTCACAAAGCAGTCACTTCCAGATATGAAATTTTAATAGAGGAAATATGCATTTCTGAATTCCTTGCTTTATCTGATGTTAAATTTAAGACTTCTTTTACACAGTATATGTCACAAGAAGGTCAATTTTGATAATGATAAATAATAATTATGATAGAAATAATACCTTACATGTGTTTCTTCTGACAATTCAAAAAACTTTGGTGCAAATAATTTCATTGGTATGTAAACATATAGACTTATGTTTGGTGTCTTTAAAATGTTACTAATCTCTATTTATTTAAGGTTTAAATTACCTTTGGAGATATGAAAATTAGATAAACAAGAAAGCATAAAATAGAATTAACAAATTGTAAACAAAATGTTAAGATCACATTTATTTTTCAAGTCAATAAAATTCTCATTCCTTCCTTCCCCACTCACCTTGTTTCCTCCCACAATGGTTTACTAGTAAGTCTTTTCTTTAGACTGGATTAGGCATGATAGGAGATTAAAAGCAAGAAGTTAAAAATATAGACCTTGTATAGGCTGATACAAGACTGAGAAAGTATATTTTTGGGTATAGTATTTGTGTTTATGGTTTGTCTCTATTTAACTTATGTTGATGTTTCAAATTAGATAAATTCTTTTAAAAGGATAGGTTGCTTTGTCATAAGGGGTTATTAATACGGAGATAACCTGGGAAATTGTATCAGAAAAACTAGGTTTGAAAATGAACAAAGGGGTCAATATGATCAACATTTGGCTTAGAGTTTGCGATTTTAACTTGGCATAACCCTGAACTGGGCTCCCCTGGTGGCTCAGACAGTGAAGAATCCTCCTGCAATGCGGGAGCTGCTACTGCTGCTGCTGCTAAGTCGCTTCAGTCGTGTCCGACTCCGTGCGACGCCACAGACGGCAGCCCACCAGGCTCCCCCGTCCCTGGGATTCTCCAGGCAAGAACACTGGAGTGGGTTGCCATTTCCTTCTCCAATGCGGGAGACCTGCGTTCAGTCCCTGGGTTGGGAAGATCCCCTGGAGGAAGGCGGCACCCACTCTAGTATTCTTGCCTGGGGAATCCCCATGGACAGAGAGACGACGTGGTGGGCTACAGTCCATGGGTCACAAAGAGTCAGGCACGACTGAGCGACTAAGCCTAGCACTCACAACCCTTAACTACTCACTGTCCGGGAATCCTAGGAAAATGTACTTTATTGTAACATCTGCTGGTTGTTGTTGTTGTTCAGTCACCCATCTTGTCTGATGCTTTGTGGCCCCGTGGAGTGCAGCCAGGCCTCCCCATCCTCCACCATCTCCCGGAGCTTACTCAACCGCATATCCATTGAGTCGGTGATGCCACCCAGCTATCTTGTCCTCTGTCTTCCCCTTCTCCTCCTGCCTTCTGTCTTTCCCAGCATCGGGGGCTCTCCCAGTGAGTCAGTTCTTAGCGTCAGGTGGCCAAAGTCTTGGAGCTCCAGCTCCAGCATCAGTCCTTCCATAATCCCAACCAACATTCAGGGCTGATTTCCTTTGTGATGGACTGGCTGGGTCTCCTTGCAGTCTAAGGGACACGCAAGAGTCTTCTCCAACACCACAGTTCAAAAGCATCAGTTCATCGGCTCTCAGCCTTCTTTGCAGTCCAACTCTCACATTTGTACACGACTACTGGAAAAACCATAGCTTTGACTAGATGGACTTTTGTAGACAAAGTCTCTGCTTTTTAGTATGCCGTCTGGGTTTGTCATAGCTTTCCTTCCAGGGAGCAAGCATCTTTTAATTTCATGGCTGCAGTCATTGTCTGCAGTGATTTTGGAGCCTAAGAACATAAAGCCCAAGAACATAAAACAGACTTTATGTTAACGTATAGTTGTTTCCCCATCTCTATGCAGTGAAGTCATGGAACCAGATAGATCCCAAGTCTTTGTTTTTTGAAGGCCGAGTATTAAGCCAGTTTTTTCACTCTCCTCTTTCACTTTCATCAAGAGACTCTTTAGTTCTTCACTTTCTGCCATAAGGGTGGTGTCATCTGCATATCTGAGGTTACTGATAATTCTCCCAGAAATCTTGATTCTGGCTTGTGATTCATCTAGCCCAGCATTTCATACGATGTACTCTGCATGAAAGTTAAATAAAAGGATGACAATTTACACTCTTGACACTTCCTTTCCCAATTTTGATCCAGTCTGTTGTTCCATGTTCAGTTCTAACTGTTGCTTCTTGACCTGCGTACAGGTTTCTCAGGAGGCAGGTAACTGGTCTGGTATTCCCATCTCTTTAAAATTTTCCGCAGTTTGTTGTGATATAAACAGTCAAAGGTTTTAGTGTAGTCAATGAAGCAGAAGTAGATGTTTTTCTGGAATTTTCTTGCTTTTTCTATGATCCAGTGAATGTTGGCAATTTGATCTCTGGTTCTTTGCCTTTTCTAAATCCAGCTTGAACACCTGGAAGTTTTCGGTTCACATTCTGTTGAAGCCTATATTGGAGGATTTTGAACATGACCTTGTTCACATGTGAAATGAATGTAATTGTGTGGTAATTTGAACATACTTTGGCATTGCCTTTCTTTGGGATTGGAATGAAAACTGACTTTTTCAATCCTGTGGCCACTGCTGAGTTTTCCAAATTTGCTGGTATATTGAGTGCAACACTTCCACAGCATCATCTTTTAGGATTTGAAATAGCTCAACTGGATTTCCATCACCTCCACTTGTTCATAGTGATGCTTCCTAAGACCCACTTGACTTCACATTCCAGGATGTCTGGCTCTAGGTAAGTGATCACACCATCGTGATTATCTGGGTGTGAAGATCTTTTTTATACAGTTCTTCTGTGTAATCTTGCCACCTCTTCTTAATATCTTCTGCTTAGGTCAGGTACCATTTCCATCCTTTATGGTGCCCATCTTTGCATGAAACATTTCCTTGCTGTCTCTAATTTTCTTGACGAGATCTCTAGTCTTTCCCATTCTATTGTTTCCCTCTATTTCTTTAGATTGTTCACCTAGGAAGGATTTCTTATCTTTCCTTGCTATTCTTTGGAACTCTGTATTCAGATGGGTATATTTTCCCTTTTCTCCATTGCCTTTCGGTTCTCTTCTCAGCTAAAAGACCTCTTCAGACAACCATTTTGCCTTTCTTTTTCTTTTTTTTTTTGTGGATGGTTTTGATCACTGCCTCCTGTACAATGTTACAAACCTCCATCCATAGTTCTTCAGTCACTCTATCAGATCTAATCCTTTGAATCTATTTGTCACTTTCACTTTATAATTGTAAAGGGATTTGATTTAGGTCATACCTGAATGGCTTGGTGGGTTTTTCTACTTTCTTCAATTCAAGTCTGAATTTTGCAATAAGGAGTTCATAATCTGACCCACAGTCAGTTCCGTCTTGTTTTTGCCTACTGTATAGAGATTCTCCATCTTTGGCTGCTAAGAATATAATCAATTTGATTTTAGTATTGACCATCTGGTAATGTCCACATGTAGAGTCATCTCTTGTGTCATTGTATGAAGATATTTCTTTGAATACTGTGTTTTCTTGGCAAAACTATGTTAGCCTTTGCCCTGCTTCATTTTGTACTGCAGGACAAAACTTGCTTATTACTCCAGGTATCTCTTGACTTTCTACTTTTGAATTCCAGTCTCCTATGATGAAAAGGACATCTTCTTGGGGTGTTAGTTCTCGAAGATCTTGTAGGTCTTCATACGACCATTCAACTTTAGCTTCTTCAGTATTACTGTTTTGGGGCATATACTTGGATTACTGTGATACATCTGCTGGCAGTTTTGCATTTTCATATTTTATTTATCTTTTGGAAAATAACCAAACTAATTTCTCCGAATCAAAAGACCAGCACTAAAACATAGGATGTGAATGGCTTAGAAGTCACAAAGGGTTACCTGAAACAAACTTGCAGAGAGCAAGCAGTGTGTGACTCCGGCTCAGTAGCCTAGAGCTCTGGAAATGGATCGCTGCTGTACTCACCTAGGTCAGAAGATATAAATGTGGGGTTCTGGGGCTAATAAAATGAAAAACAGCCATCAGTGTACATGCTTCTTCATTAATAGTAGAAAAGATAGGGGAGGGCATTGATTTTACTTTGGCGAGATTCAGGAAAAATTGAGGTTGTACCAAGAATCAAGTATGGAGCAGATTCTTGTAATCCTAAAAATTAACTGACATGTTGTATTTTTGTAATGTCCTCATTGAAAACGTCTATAATCTTTTAAAGAATTACATATGGCAGAGATCTTATCTTAAGGATTTGTAATGAGTTATCTATTGCTGCTTGATGCATTATTTTAAAAACTGAGCAGCTTAAAGTAATACGTATTTATCATCTCACAGCATTTGTGGGGCTAGGAGTCCAGGTACTGCTCATCTGGGTGCCTCTATCTCAAGATTTCTCACATGCTGCCGATTGTGGGTAGGGCTGAGGTCTCATCTGAAGGCCTGACTGTGGAACAGTCTGCTTCCAAGCTCACTCTCCTTGATGGTGAGTTGCTGGCTGAGGACATTAGTCCCTCTCCACGTGGGGCTCTCCACAGGGCAGTTTACACCATAGTAGGTGGCTGCTTGAGAGAGAGAATGAGAGAAAGAGAGAACCAAGGGGAAACTTCCCATAGTCCCTTTGTAACCCAATCTTGGATGTGATATTTCATTACTATGTCTGTATTCTATTGGTTGGAAGAAAGTCATGAGGTCCAACCATGCTCAAGTTGAGGGGATTATGCACATATATATTGACTTTCAGGCAGTGGGATCTTGGGGGGCCATCTTAAATATTGCTATCATAACTGACTAAACAATTTGCGAGGCTCAATGAAAAATAAAAATACAGAGCTCTTTGCTAAAAAGATATTGATATTTTCAAGTTGATGAGAGCTTTACATTAAACCAAGTGTGAGATTCTTCTAACACAGGTTCCTGTCTGATCACACAGGTCACCAGCTTATGAAGCTGGCCCTGCTGCCTACCACAGTGATGTTAGTTTCCACCCTGGTCCCTCGCTCAGTCAGGCAAAGCTGTAGAAAGCCTGGGGCCAGCAACATGTCAAATGACTTATAAAGGGATGAAATTTTCTGTTTTAGGAATGATCCTCCAAATGCAAGATGATTTGAATGTTGAAAAGAAAAAGATGAAGAAAACTAAGAGTATGCACATATTTTAGTCAATTCTGTGAAATGTGAAGAAAGAAGAATAACAGTGTGAAGTTAAGTGAGCCTTGAACTGCATCTCGGGAGAAAGAGAAGAGTTGAGACACAGAAAGAGCAAATATTAGTTGAAGAACTAATGGTAAGTGTTGAAATGATTTATCAGTCAGAGTTTGCCATGAAATAACATACTTAATTATATAATTTGAGGACAGTTTTAAAAAGGAACTGTTTACAAAGATGTGGTTAGGGAAAAAGGAAGATAAAAAAGAAAAATAGAGCAGTGATCTTGTGCTGAGTGTGATGGGACTGCTACCATCCCCATGACTGAGGGTGTGGTGGGGATAGTGAGAGAATGAAGCGGCTGGTAATGGGATGTGGACACAGCAGGCTGTTTGTGAAGGACTTTTAACGAGAGCTGTGACCTGTGGTAGACAAAGGCAGCCCTTCTTGGGGTGGACTCTAGAAGGCAAAGGCTGGAAAAGAAATAAGCAAATGTTACCATCCTTTTTTCCCTCAACTCTCCTGTTGAACCCAAGGGAAGGTGGAGAATGGATCAGAAAAGACAACCAAAGCACAGATAGATTCCAAGACATGGCTGTAGTGGGAAAACTTAACAGAGAACATAAATATCTCATTTGCTTATTTCCTTTTGCATGGGTTTATTATAGATTATGATTTGGGTGGAGGGGAGTTTCCTAGTAGTCTCTTTTGCAGGTAATATGTTTTTATAACTCAAACTACCTTTTAATGAATATAGATTCTATTTTTTTATTTAAAAAGTATAAAAATTTTTATTATACTTTTTGGGTAGTATATTCTACAACTCTGTGGTTATAAATTCAAAATTAAAGCAGTATGTCTTCTACGTTAATGTCTCAATTTCTGAGTTCTCTCCTCAGAGGCAATCATTGTTATCACTTTTTTGGGTATCCTCCCAGAGACATATACCTAATAAAGTTAATATGCTGACAAGTCATTTTTCACTTCTCAGCATACTGTATGTACTTTTGTGTACCTTAGTTTTTTCATTTAATGTGTCTTGGAAATTANGATTCTTGTAATCCTAAAAATTAACTGACATGTTGTATTTTTGTAATGTCCTCATTGAAAACGTCTATAATCTTTTAAAGAATTACATATGGCAGAGATCTTATCTTAAGGATTTGTAATGAGTTATCTATTGCTGCTTGATGCATTATTTTAAAAACTGAGCAGCTTAAAGTAATACGTATTTATCATCTCACAGCATTTGTGGGGCTAGGAGTCCAGGTACTGCTCATCTGGGTGCCTCTATCTCAAGATTTCTCACATGCTGCCGATTGTGGGTAGGGCTGAGGTCTCATCTGAAGGCCTGACTGTGGAACAGTCTGCTTCCAAGCTCACTCTCCTTGATGGTGAGTTGCTGGCTGAGGACGTTAGTCCCTCTCCACGTGGGGCTCTCCACAGGGCAGTTTACACCATAGTAGGTGGCTGCTTGAGAGAGAGAATGAGAGAAAGAGAGAACCAAGGGGAAACCATAGTCCCTTTGTAACCCAATCTTGGATGTGCTATTTCATTACTATGTCTGTATTCTATTGGTTGGAAGAAAGTCATGAGGTCCAACCATGCTCAAGTTGAGGGGATTATGCACATATATATTGACTTTCAGGCAGTGGGATCTTGGGGGGCCATCTTAAATATTGCTATCATAACTGACTAAACAATTTGCGAGGCTCAATGAAAAATAAAAATACAGAGCTCTTTGCTAAAAAGATATTGATATTTTCAAGTTGATGAGAGCTTTACATTAAACCAAGTGTGAGATTCTTCTAACACAGGTTCCTGTCTGATCACACAGGTCACCAGCTTATGAAGCTGGCCCTGCTGCCTACCACAGTGATGTTAGTTTCCACCCTGGTCCCTCGCTCAGTCAGGCAAAGCTGTAGAAAGCCTGGGGCCAGCAACATGTCAAATGACTTATAAAGGGATGAAATTTTCTGTTTTAGGAATGATCCTCCAAATGCAAGATGATTTGAATGTTGAAAAGAAAAAGATGAAGAAAACTAAGAGTATGCACATATTTTAGTCAATTCTGTGAAATGTGAAGAAAGAAGAATAACAGTGTGAAGTTAAGTGAGCCTTGAACTGCATCTCGGGAGAAAGAGAAGAGTTGAGACACAGAAAGAGCAAATATTAGTTGAAGAACTAATGGTAAGTGTTGAAATGATTTATCAGTCAGAGTTTGCCATGAAATAACATACTTAATTATATAATTTGAGGACAGTTTTAAAAAGGAACTGTTTACAAAGATGTGGTTAGGGAAAAAGGAAGATAAAAAAGAAAAATAGAGCAGTGATCTTGTGCTGAGTGTGATGGGACTGCTACCATCCCCATGACTGAGGGTGTGGTGGGGATAGTGAGAGAATGAAGCGGCTGGTAATGGGATGTGGACACAGCAGGCTGTTTGTGAAGGACTTTTAACGAGAGCTGTGACCTGTGGTAGACAAAGGCAGCCCTTCTTGGGGTGGACTCTAGAAGGCAAAGGCTGGAAAAGAAATAAGCAAATGTTACCATCCTTTTTTCCCTCAACTCTCCTGTTGAACCCAAGGGAAGGTGGAGAATGGATCAGAAAAGACAACCAAAGCACAGATAGATTCCAAGACATGGCTGTAGTGGGAAAACTTAACAGAGAACATAAATATCTCATTTGCTTATTTCCTTTTGCATGGGTTTATTATAGATTATGATTTGGGTGGAGGGGAGTTTCCTAGTAGTCTCTTTTGCAGGTAATATGTTTTTATAACTCAAACTACCTTTTAATGAATATAGATTCTATTTTTTTATTTAAAAAGTATAAAAATTTTTATTATACTTTTTGGGTAGTATATTCTACAACTCTGTGGTTATAAATTCAAAATTAAAGCAGTATGTCTTCTACGTTAATGTCTCAATTTCTGAGTTCTCTCCTCAGAGGCAATCATTGTTATCACTTTTTTGGGTATCCTTCCAGAGACATATACCTAATAAAGTTAATATGCTGACAAGTCATTTTTCACTTCTCAGCATACTGTATGTACTTTTGTGTACCTTAGTTTTTTCATTTAATGTGTCTTGGAAATTATTTTATGTCAGTACACATATAAAGTACTGATATATCAGTACAAACAAGGAGCTCTCTTCCTTGTTTCCTGGCTTAGTTCCTCCTTTCCTTGCTTCCCCTCTCCCTTTCATTCATGCAGTAATCCATTCATTTAGCTGCATGGTATTCTCTGGGAATTATGGTAAATCCACATTTTCCCAGCTGCCTGGTCTTACATTATATGATGCAATATCGTCTATTAACTAGACCCTACTGGTGAGCATTTAAGTTATTTTTAAACTTTTAATAGTGGTAAGAATAACTGCTGTGATTAAGCTTGGACAGCCACCATTTTGCAAATCGATGAATATGCCTGGAGGATAATTTCCAGTAGTGCGACAGCTCGTACAGGCTGTGACGACCTCCTGTCTCGCAGTAGAGTGTCATGCCTGATCAGTGAAGGGGATCAATAATTTCATCTTTGCCCTTTTGATAGGTGAAAATGTAACTCAGAGTCATTTTGCTACTTTCTTGTCATGAGAAAGGTAGACCACTTTTTAGGAGTAAAGGAGCCATTTGTATTTACATTTTAGTGAACTGTCTCCTCATATCATTTGCCTACTTTTCTATAGGGTTGTTGGGCTTCTTATCAATTTATAAAACACAGATATAAATATAGATACATTAGTCATTTTTAGTGATATGTATGATTGTTCTGCAACGTATTTGTGTTTTTAGTAGCTTTAATTCGCAATATTTTAGATATTTTAAAAGTGGTTGAATTTATAAACCATTTATTTTCTGATTTCTGGGTTTGTGTCATATTTGGAAAGACTTCCTGAAATATTGTTTCATTTTTGCATTCCTGGGATAAACCATAACTGATTATGGTGTATTTTCCCTTCAAGGTGCTGATTGATTCTCTTTGCTAATAGTATGCTTAGCATTTTTGAATTAATATTTATAAATAATAATGGCCTAAAGTTTTCTTTTTTATGCAATCTGTATCACGTTTCAGAGTCAATGTCCTGTTTGGGTCATAAAATCAATGTTAATCTTTCCTTCTCTATGGCCTAGAACAATTTAATAAACCATAACTGATTATGGTGTATTTTCCCTTCAAGGTGCTGATTGATTCTCTTTGCTAATAGTATGCTTAGCATTTTTGAATTAATATTTATAAATAATAATGGCCTAAAGTTTTCTTTTTTATGCAATCTGTATCACGTTTCAGAGTCAATGTCCTGTTTGGGTCATAAAATCAATGTTAATCTTTCCTTCTCTATGGCCTAGAACAATTTAAATAGCATTGTAATAAGCTATTCTTGAAAGATGTGGTAGTATTTCCTAGTGCATTCATCAGGGCTTGTTTTTTTTTTTTAATTTTAATTTTTTTAACACCAGAAACATTTTGTGTTGGGGTACAGCTGATTAACAATGTTGTGATAGTTTCTGGTGAGCAGCGTGTTATGCTTTCTCGAGCATTCTCTTTAATAGTTTATTTTTTTTTTGTCTTCTATGATCATTGATTATCTAGATTTTCTCTTTTTCTGGAGTCTATTTTGGTAAATTTTACTGTCATAGAAAAGTATCCGTTTTATCTGGGTTTTAAAATGTATTTGACATGAACAAGTCAGTTCCAAGATAATTTTAATCTCTTTTTAGCCTATGATCATTTTCCACATTTGTACTTTCGCCTATCCCTTTTTTCTTAGTTAAGTTGGCTAATGGCTTATTAGTTAATGGCTTGTGACTGTCTTGTCTCTCTCCAGAGCTCTGTCATCTTTGTTTTGTATTCTTGCTTAATATAAGCACGATTTCGTTATGTTTTAAAAGTTATGGCAAAATGTTTTATTGTCATTCTCAAATGCCCTGTAGCAATATTAGCTGGAGAATACTTCTCATCTCCCCTATTTTATTGTTCATTTCCTCACCCCCTTCCTGATATAGTATCATGAGAATGAATTCTCTTCTGGTTCATTTTTTATTTTTCATCTGTGAAACAAGTGCATTTTTCTAGGTCCAGCTCTTGCTGGAGGCCTCTGTGAGAAAGGCATCAGGGCTCATTCCAGGTCTGGAAATTCCCTTTCCCTTTGCCTCTCCATCTCCCTCGAAGTTCCCCTCCCTGTTTCCCTCCCTCCCTTTCTTCCTACCTTCCTGCCTCCCTGCCTTCCAGTCCCACTTGCCCAGGGTCAGACTCCTTCCTACAAATTTGGTTTGTCTGTCTTATTTGTCATTTAGCTCTTCCTTTTCTGTTTTTTGGAACAAATGGAATGATGTTGTTACAAATCTACGTATGCTGTGCCTCCCGTTTTTGGCAAGTGACTTCAGTTTTATACCTCAATATATCTGTCAATTTTATGTGTCAACTTGACTCAGCCATGAGGTGCCAAGCTGTTTGGTCAAACATTATTTGGGGTGTTTCTGTGGATATTTTTGGGTGAGATTAACTTTTAAATCAGTAGAGTGATTAAAATTGCCTCCTATGTGGATGGGCCTCATTCAATCAGTGGGAGGCCTGAACAGAACAAGAAGACTATCCCGACCCCCTGTAAGAATTCTTCTTGTGTGACTGCCTTTCTACACAAACATAAACATATGTTTGGGATTGCAGCCTGTTGGCCTTTGGGAGGGAGTTACACCATCACCCCTCCTAGTTCACAGGTCTTTAGACTTAGACTGAAACAAAACCAGTGTCTTTTTGAGTCTCTAGCTTTCTAATTGACCCAGCGCATCTTAAGACTTGTTTGCCTCTATAAATGAATGAGCCAATTTCCTATTTAAAAAACTGTTTATTCATATATTTGTGAGCAGAATAATAATATGTTTATATATAATATTCATATGCATCTGTGTATATATATCACAATCTACTGGTCTTCTTTCTCTGAGAACTCTGATAACCATGTGTTGTTTACCTGTGAGCAATACATATTGCAGCTTATTTCTGAGCTTTTCAGCAACAGACGTCCCCTCTTTACTCCGGCTTTAGTTTATCTTCTCTTGCTTTGGCCTCTCCTCTAACCATATTGTGGTTTAAATACTAGCTGTCACTACTCTCCTCAAAGATGCGTTATACATTTCTTGTTATCTTCAGTTCAGTTCAGTTCAGTTGCTCAGTTGTGTCCATGACTGAGTGACTGAACTGAACTGAGCTGAACATTTGAGGTGTGCAGTATGATAATCTGATAGTAACACATGTTGTGAAATGACCACAACATTTGTAAAATTTTAAGTTCAAATGATCTTTTTTCTCCGTAAGTTTACATAAATATTTTCCTCACAAAGAATCAAGATTGATAGCCTTTATATCCTATAAAAATACAGTCACTTCATTGGTGAAAAATTAGTCTAAAATTATATTATGTAACTGGTACCCCTGTATTTAAAAGAATAAAATTTGAATTACTAAAGAACATACTGGATAGAAAGTTACTGTTTGAGCTTATCTGGTATCTCAGTTAAGATTGTTTTAGTGGAAAATAACAGACTCACTAAGGCAAGATTTAGCAAGGAAGGCAAATTTATTATAAGCATATAGGGATGTCTCTCAAAACACAAGGTCAGGGTACAGTTCAGGCCGTTTTTAGATCTTGAACCAAGTGTTGGAAAACCATCAGGATTCCTAACAGCTTGTTCCTCAAAAGAAGATCTGCTGTTTCTCTGGTGACATGTGCATTCTCTCACCTCTGCCTCTCTGTACTTTTGCTTTTTTCTTTTTTTCCCCTCAGCCAGTCTTTTCCTGTTTCTCTGTACACATGACCACCTAACCAGATAACAGTTTACATCCTTGGCTCAAGCGGACATCTCAGATTAACGAAAGTATCAAATTCTCAAATACAAATTCCTAGAAGAAAGTATTTGACGGTCCCAGCCTGAGACAGATGCCCAACTCTGGGTCAGCAATGCATGGACAGAGAGCAGGGCCACAGATGGCTAACATAAGGGTCTGCATCTGAGGAAGGAGCAGTTCTTAGAGAAAACACTAAGAAGGAGTTGATCTCTGCCTTTCGTATATATTTCCAGAACATACTTAGCATGTCTGTTACAGTGCCTGTTAACACGGTGTCATCTGGTTTTCCTTTGTTTCCCTTCCTCACACCTGCACCCTGAGGAAAAGGGCAGCTTGCTCAGTATCCCTAACACCTAGCTGACATGAAATTATAAGAGTTAATATTTAGGTAACACTTATTGTAGGCTAGGCACAAAAACTCTAAAAAATTAACTTAATTCTTACAGCATCTCTATGTAGAGAGAAATTTTAATGTATCTTTAAAAAACATGATTAGATGGATGATGGTATTGATGGTGAGTCTTAGACATGTACATAACACTGACTAGATAAATTTTTTGGTCTGTCAAATACCCTGTAACAACGATACCAGTTATATTTTCTAGTTAAAGTGCTTATACCTTTTTGTACCACTTGGTGTCAGACTTATACTATTTGAATATATTAGTGCATTTAGGAAAAGTTTGAGGTTTGTGTGTTTTAAGTTTTTCGTGCTCTAAGACTTTTCTTAGAACACAACTGTTCTTTGCAGAGTCACTGAGGAGACAAAATATTACCTTTGTCTTTCTCTGATATTTTTAGGTTAAATTGCATTTACTGCCAGATTGGAAGGGAAGATTATTACCATAAGAAGTGCACAGAAAATTTGTGAGAGAATTCCGGGAGGCTCAAAGAGCTTTTCAAATCTTTGTAAGAGGTAGGAGTAAGTCAGTCTCTTGGATTAATCCTCTGTTCAGAAACTATTTGAATACTTCTTTATCCTTCTAAGTGGAATCCAAAAGGACTTACCTTGCAAGGCTTATGACAAATTCATCTCTGACTGATGGATCAGAGAAGCAGGATAAATAATGGATGAAAAGATCAAGGATTTCAAATATGGAAACAGTGCTTGCTACACGATGATTAGAAGTAATTCATTAATTCATTCAATAAAGATGTATTGATCTGCTATAATGTGCCAGGCCCTGGTTTGGGGAGATTTTCCTGGATGTCAGCTTCTCTTCTTAGCCTCCTCTGAGCTTTTATCTATGGCAGCATTCCTCACACATCCGGCATCTGACAAATACAGGGAGAAAATTATCTGTTATGGAGACACTCAGTCCAGACATATTGCAGGGTAGAGAGTCATCTTGGCAGCTGAAAAACACACATATTCTTTTTTTCTAAATCTTGGTAAAATATACATAACATAAAATTTGCCCATGTTAACCACCAAGGTATTCTTGTGTTTGCCTATGATATTCAAAGCTTTTGCTGTGAAATTTTAATGAAAATTGACTTCTAAAAATATGATTATTCAGTCATATTGTGTCTTATTTATAAAAAAACAAATATGAAGAATTCAGAAGCAGGTAAGGAAAAGAGACTCTAAAAAGAAAAGGGTGATTTCTATGATTACTTGAAAAATAGAAATATGTAGGCCTTATGTTATTTTTTCTTTAAAAAATATTACTTTATTGACTAGGAA
>SJYR01004812.1:59082-77291 GCA_006410655.1 Kobus ellipsiprymnus
TTTTTTTTTTTTTTTTGTACAGAGTTTTTAGTTATTATTTGTGAAAGATCCTGATAGGATCTTACTCGGCCATCTGAGTCATATTCCACATAGTATCTTAGTGTGATTGAGTCTGTTTCCCCAAAACTTCTCCAAATTTTAAGCTATTTAATTGACTTTTCTTATCCTTTGTCTCATTCCCCACTTCTTCACAAAAGAAGTGAAGCTTTCTAAACTACCCACATCAAGTGTTTATCTCAGGTCTAATTTAGGGGTGATGTAAATTAAGACTTACTTGCTCATTAAATCATTTGGTCATTCACACATTATTTAATCCCCCAAAAGCCCTTAGAATTATACTGTGAAAAGAGCTTAACTGTATCTCTGTCTTACCTGTGACTGATTTTTAGTGCGGTTGTATTATGACTTTGACACTATATTTGATAAGGGGTAGAATCTAACTTCTAAGCTAGATGTGTCTGATTCTAAAATCTTACAGAACAGTGTGTTTTAGGTTACTTTACTTCATCATTGCTTTCTCACCTATAAAAAGGGGATAATACAGTGTGTAACACATAGGATTATTTTATCAGTTAAATGAGATATTGTGGATACACGGCACAGTGTTTATAAAATATTAGATATTATATCCATCAGCTTTCACTATATGGTAAGCAATCTCAAATTTTCAGTGGTTTACAATAACAAATATTTATTTATTTTTCAGGTTCATCTTGTCAGCTACTGTTTAGATGTGATTTTACTCCAGACTGCAAGCTGAGCAACCTCTACCTATATCCTTATTTTGAGACCTAAACTAAAGGAAAGCCTTACGCTTTTCTGATGACAGAGGGCACAGAAGCTAGGAGAGTTTTGAAATCTTTCAACTCCTCAAGAACTTCTGTTTGGAAATAATACGTAGCAAAACGTTCCATTGGCTAAAGCAAGTCAGATGTCTTGGGTGAGGGGGTGAGGGTGAAGTCGCTCAGTCGTGTCCGACTCTTTGCGACCCCATGGACTGTAGCCTACCAGCCTTCTCCGTCCATGGGATTCTCCAGGCAAGAATACTGGAGTGGGTTACCATTTCCTTCTCCAGGGGATCTTCCCGACCCAGGGATCGAACCCAGGTCTCCCACATTGCAGGCAGACGCTTTAACCTCTGCACCATCAGGGAAAAGCCCATAGTAAAAGGCACAGGGGAAACATTTTATTCATGAGGAAAGAGGGCGTGAATAGCCGCACACAATACTACCATCTACCAAAGATTTAACAATCATTACGGCTCCCATGGCATACAATTTTCCAACAACCAGAGTAGAAGGTGGATCATAAAAATGGCAAGGGTCCAAGGGAGTATTTTATTAAATGCCAAAAGGAAAAAAAAAGTTCAGACGAGATACTCTGGGCATTCAGAGACAGTTAGTATGTGAACACAAGGATCGAGAACGTTCCTGTGAGTGAGAGAGGCCTTTAGTTGGGTCCTGAGAGGTGATTGGGGGTAACAGGCATTCTAAGCAGTTGTAGCAGGACAAGCAAAGGGACAGAGGTGGGCTGTTTGGCCGTGTTTCGGGGTGTTTTTGGTGGGAGGGGAATCACTAGGGGCAGGTTGGAGAGCCTGGATTTCAGGCAGGAGACAAAAGGGAAATGTTGGGAAATTTGGGGCAAGATTCAGAAATGAAAAGTTGTTTCAGGAAGATTGGCTTGGCTATCCTCCAGAAGTGCAGATGGGTGGCAGTGAGCATTTCTCCAGTGTGAGACACAGCAGCCATTCTTCCCTCTTCAAAGTTGTACACTGGTTCTGTGAAACAAGTATATGACAAAAATGTGGTGAGCATGACAAATATTTCCTCAATGCAGACTTGACGCCCACAAATTAAAAAATGAAAATTGTCTTACTTGTTTTTCTCTGAATCTCCAGTCTGACCAAATAAAGAGCATGCTTGGGTATGAGACAATACTTCCCACACAAAAACATAATTAAAGTAATGTATTCGATAGGCTGGATGTACAATGAAACCTTGCAAACCGGATGAAAATATTTGTGCACTGTCATTTTACTTTGCTTTTGAACTAACCAAGGGAAGACAATGTGAGCAGTTTTCTGTTGTACACTTCAAAATAGAGAAACGATTTCTAAACTTTTCCATCTTTGAATTCCTTAGCAAAATACAATGCCCAGAAGCTTTTGGAAAGCAGTGACAGTGGCTGTGGTAAGAGTTTCCACCAATTATTTTATTGCATTATTTTTCCATTTGCTGTTGTTGTCTTTCATTAACAACCTCTATAAGTGTTTGTTATGTTAATATTGCTCTACTTTAGATTGAAAACTAGTAACAGACGTTTGAATGAGGTTAGTTGAATTCAAAATTAGATTTATGACTTAGCCAAGTGAGAAAAAAAGTGATGCATGTATTTATCAATCCTTAATGCAATCACCTAAAAATTAAAATTTCTTTTCTAATCTACTGGACCATCCTTATTCATGCCGTGAGACTACTTCATTATATGGTGCTCATTTTTATAAGGCTTTATAATTAAAAGGCATAACTGACTATCAAAAATTACTAATCATGGCTTTCATTAACTTTGAAAATACATTTTTTTCCATATAGAAGCTGATGATGACAATCTATAGCCACTATCTAACTGAGGTTATATGCCCAACTGCATACACATCTTGGGGAAAGAAGCATCACTAATACTTGGAATAACTTTAAAATTCTCCAGAGTAGTACAGATATTATATATGAGAAACAAAAACTTAAATTTTATAAATTGGATTTGCTTTTATTTGGGATGTTTATACAAAAGCTTAAAACCCATGGGGTTTTCATCAGCCTTTTAATGCTTCCCGTGTGGCAGTGGTGCTACAGCCCTGTGTTCCTGCGTCTCACTGGGCTAATGTCAAAGTGTCAATAGGGCTCCATTCTTTTCTAGAGAATTCAGGGGAGGAGACTTTTTTGTACTTATTTATTAATAGATTGTTGGCAAAATGCAGTTTCCTGCAGTCATGGGCTGAGGCTGACTCCATTTCCTAGCTGGTTGTCAGCTGAGTGTGTTCCCAGCTTCTAGAGGTTGCCCATGAACCCTTTCCATCTTCAAGGCCAGCAATTTTTCTAGCATTTAAATTTTATTTTGGAACTTGTAATGGTTAACTTCTATGTGCATTTCCTTATTTAGAGTGTTCTTCTGGGCCCATCTGAGATGGGAAGTAGGGCGGCTTGTGTATAGGAGCTGCTCAATAAGCAGATTCATGGGAAAACCACCATGGGTTCAGTGCTTTAGATTTCACAGCTTTGTGCTAAACATTTCATGAGCCCTGTAGCCTCTCTGTTGTCGTGTCTTCAGAAGGAGGGAGTGGAATTAGATGATTTATCAGGTCCTTCCTAACTCAAAACCCTTACATTTAAAAATGCAGTCCCTTCCATGACGTCTTTCCTAATCTCTAGTGACACCCCCATCTTTCAAGACTCACAGTATTTGTAGGCTTCTCTTTTTTTGCCTCACATAAGCTTTCAATTTTGTAACATCCTAGCAAATAACATAGGGCTTTCCCCTCCAATTTTTTATTTTGAAAAATTTTAAACTTATCGGAATTTGGAAGACAAGTACAATGAACACCCATCTATCTCTAAATTCTATATATTACATATATTATGTATGTTAATATGTGAACTATATATTTTATCTATGGATAATTTATATATATGTGTGCATATATATGTATATATACACATGCTAATCCATTTGAAGATAAGTGGAAGGCATCATGACACTCAGCATTCATTTTCTAAGGATAAGAACATTCTCCTACCATTATCATATCCAAGAAAACAATACTTTAATAATATCATCTAACTTCAGGTATTGCAAGTGGTAAAGAACCTGCCTGCCAATGCAGGAGACCTAAGAGGCATAGGTTCAATCCCTGGGTTGGGAAGATCCCGCGGAGGAAGGCATGGCAACCCTTTCCAGTATTCTTACCTGGAGAAGCCCACGGACAGAGGAGTTAGAGTCCCACCACAGGCTAGAGTCCGTAGGGTCGCAAAGAGTCAGACGCAGCGGAAGCAACTGAGTACATGTAGCTCATATTAGAATTTCCCCAACTGTACCCAAAGTAACTCATAACTGATTTTGATTTTTGGACTCAGGCTATGATCAAGGATGATGCATTACATTTTCTTGCCATGTGATCTAGCCTAGAACATTCTCTCCACTTTGTGTGGCTTGTATGACATCGCTGTGTTTGGAGAGTACAGACTATGTAGTTATCATTTGGAATGGGTCACATTCTGAGTTTGCTCTTTGGTGTCCTTTGATGAAACTTAGATTAAACATTTCTGGCAGAGCAGAATCACAGTTGATGTGCACTTGCTGCATTGCACAAGAGGCTCAGCAAGTCCCTTTATCTCATTATCAGTGGTGAACAATGTGATCACTTAGCTGAGGGCAGACTACCGATGGCTCCATTTTGAAGATGTATTTTCCTCTTTGGAGTTAGAACTTAGAGACTATGCAATACTGTTCCTCATCAACTTTTAGCCAGTCATTTTATCATCCATTAATGACCTTTGCCTAAGTTAATTATTACATTGGGGAAGGCAAAATGGTTAGTTTTTAAAAATTCTTTCAATCTTTCAGAGATTAGTTGTCATTTCTCTATCAAGAAGAGTTTTTTCCCTCCACTCTTTTTTTCCGTCTGCTCACTCTACTTCTTTTGAGTACCTTCAGGGACTCCATTTTTAATTTGACATGCTTTAACCCTTCACTGTTTTTAGTCTTTTTGATGCTCAGGTTATCCCAGATTGAGCCAGTGGAAGCCTCTTCAAATCAAGACACAACTTCACTAGTCTTTGAGCATCTCCTTGCCTTGTGGTGTAAAATATTTCAGTCTTATCTTATATTTTTCTCTGTCCTAAACCTGGAATGAACCACTTCTCCAAAAGAGTCTTGGTTTCTTTCAGTGTGAAATGGGATTTCAGTTAACATGGTTTCTGCCCTAGGAATGCTCATTGCCAATGGGATAATCGTTGTTTCTAGGCCTTTCCAATAGAGAGAGCCAGGAATTTTTTTTGAGAAGAATGATATAGCGAGTTACAATAGTATATCTAAGTTTAAGATTATGGGGGTTTTGCTAACTGCTCTGACATTTTTATTTCTTCTCTCCCATGTCAAGAATTCTGGTTCTCAGTCACACCAAGAATGAAAGGATTAGCATGTCACCTAATTACCCATTTGCTTTATCATTCATTACATGCATAATAATCTCAGGATAACACTACTGTCCACAATACAATTACTAAAAATAGTTAACGAATTTTTTTTTAGTTATTTTCATCCTTAGGGTATATAGGTATATCCAGGGTGTATCTCTCTAAAGGTGTACAATCACATCTAGTATGTTAAAGTCATTTGGATATTACTCAGCCAATAAGGAATACATTTTACCATTTTCAAACAACATGGGTAGACCTAGAGGGTATTGTGCTAAGTGAGATGTCAATGGAAGACAAATATTATTGATATTACTTACATATGGAATCTAAAAAACAAGTGACCAAAGATAACAAAACAGAAATAGACTCATAGATGTTGTTGTTCAAGCACTAAGTCATGTCCAACTCTTTGTGACCCCATGCAATGTAGCACACAGGCTCCTCTGTCCTCCACTATCTCCCAGAATTTGCTCAAACTCACGTCCATTGAGTCAGTGATGCCGTTTAACCATCTCATCTTTTGCCACCCCCTTCACTTCTTCCCTTCAGTCTTTCCCAGCATCAACATTTTTTCCAATGAGTTGGCTCTTCGCATCAGTTGACCAAAATATTAGAGTTTCAGCTTCAGTCCTTCCAATGAATATTCAGGGTTGATTTCCTTTAGGATGGACTAGTTTGATCTCCCTGCAGTCCAAGGGACTCTCAAGAGTCTTCTCCAGCACCGTAATTCAAAAGCATCAATTCTTTGGTGCTCAGACTTCTTTATGATCTGGCTTTCACATCCATACATGACTACTGGAAAAACCACAGCTTTGACTAGATGGATGTTTGTCAGCAAAATAATGTCTCTGCTTTATAAAACACTGTCTAGGTTTGTGATAGCTTTCCTTTCAAGGAGCAAGCGTCTTATGATTTCATGGCTGAAGTCACTGTCTGCAGCGACTTTGGAGCCCAAGAAAATAAAGTCTATCACTGCTTCTATTTTTTCCCCATCTATTTACCATTAAGTGTTGGGACCAGATACAATGATCTTAGTTTTTTGAATGTTGAGATTCCAGTCAGCTTTTTTACTCTGCTCTTTCACTTTCATCAAGAGGTTCTTTAGTTCCTCTTCACTTTCGGCCATTAGAGTGGTATTCATCTGCATATCTGAAGTTGTTGATATTTCTCCTGGCAATCTTGGTTCCAGTTTGTGATTCATCCAGCTCAGCATTTTGCATGATATACTCTGCAAAGAAATTAAATAAGTAGAGTCACAATATACAGTCTTGTACTCCTTTCCCAGTTTTGAACCAGTCCATTGTTCTGATTGCTACTTTTTGACCCACATACAGGTTTCTCAGGAGACAAATAAGGTGCTCTGGTACTCTCATCTCCTTAAGAATTTTCCACAGTTTGTTACGATCCACAAAGTCAAAAGCTTTAGTGTAGTCAGTGAAGCAGAAATAGATGTTTTTCTGGAATTCCTTTGCTTTCTCTATGATCCAATGGATGTCGGCAGTTTGATCTCTGGCTCTTCTGCCTTTTCTAAATCCAGCTTGTATATCTGGAATTTCTCAGTTCACATACTGCTGATGCCTAGCTTTAAGGATTTTGAACATAATTTTGCTAGCATGTGCTGCTGCTGCTGCTAAGTCGCTTCAGTCGTGTCCGACTGTGTGCGACCCGATAGATGGCAGCCCACGAGGCTCCCCCATCCCTAGGATTCTCCAGGCAAGAGCACTGGAGAGGGTTGCCACTAAATGAGGGCAATTGTACCATAGTTTGAACATTCTTTGGGATTGGAATGAAAACTGACCTTTTCAATCCTGTGGCCACTGCCGAGTTTTCCAAATTTGCTGGCATATTGAGTGCAGCACTTTAACAGGATTATCTTTTAGCTCAGATGAAATTCTGTCATTTCCACTAGCTTTGTCCACAGTACTGCTTGCTAAGGCCCACTGACCTCACACTCCAGGATGTCTGGTTCTAGGTGAGCGACCGCATCATTATGGCTACCTGGGTCATTGAGACTGTTTTTGGTAAGTTCTGTGTATTCGTGCCACCTCTTCTCAGTCTCTTCTCCTTTCGTTAGGTTTGTGGTTTCTGTCCTTTCTCATGCTCATCCTTTCATGAAATGTTCCCTTGATATCTCCAGTTTTCTTGAAAAGATCTTTCTCATTCTATTTTTTTCCTCTGTATCTTTGCATTGTTTATTGAAGAAAGCCTTCTTATGTCTCTTTGCTATTCTCTGGAACTCTGCATTCAATTGGATATATTTTTCCTTTTCTCCTTTGCCTTTTGCTTCTCTTTCATTCTCAGCTCTTTGGAAGGCCTCCTTAGACAGACACTTTGCCTTCTTGGATTTCTTTATCTTGGAGATGGTTTTGGTCTCCTCCTCCCGTACAATGTTACACTCTTCCGTCCATAGTTCTTCAGGCACTCTGTCTACCAGATCTAATCCCTTGAATCGACTCATCACCTCCACTGTATTATCATAAGGGATTTGATTTAGGTCATAGCTGAATGGCCTAGTGGTTTTTCTCTACTTTCTTCAATTGAATCCTGAATTTTGCAATAAGGAGTTGATGAGTCTGAGGCACAGTCAGGTCCAGGTCTTGTTTTTACTGACTGTATAAGCTTCTCAATCTTTGGTTGTAAAGACCATAATCAATCTGATTCATAAATACAGAGAACAAATAGGTGGTTTCCAGAGGGGAGGGGGTTGCAGGGATAAGTGAAATAGGTAAGGGAGATTAAGAGATATAGACTTCTAGTTATGAAATAAATAAATCACATGAACATAATGCACAGCTTAGGGAATATAGTTAATAATACTATAATAACTTGTTGGATGACAGATAGTAATTAGACTTGTGTGATCAGTTTGTAGTATATACAAATATTCAATTATTGTATTGTGAATCACTGTTGTCGGTCAATTATACTCCCAAAACAAACAAACAAAAAAACTAATAGAAAAGAGACAAGATTTGTGGTTACCAGAGGTAAGGGATAGGGAGAGGGGGAATTGGGAGAAGGCAGCCAAAATGTACAAACTTCCAGTCACAAGATAAGTAAGTCCTAAAGATATGATGTACCATACAAAAAAATGGAATTAACACTGTTGATGTTATATATGAAAGTTGTTAAGAGTGTATATTCTGAGTTCTCAACATAAGAAAAACAATTTTTTCCTTCTGTTTTGTATCTGTATGATATGATGGATGTTCCCTAAACTTATTGTGGTCATCATTTCATGATGCACAGTCGCTGTGCTGTGCACCTTAAACTCACACAGGGTTGCTTGTCTGTTATATCTCAATACAACTGAAAGAAAAACAAACTCACTTGGAAAAGTTATTTTCTGGAACTGGATATAATCCTAATTTCTTGTGTTAGAGACTGTTCTCATTTAATTTAAAAATTAATAATACAAGTCAAAATGAACATTTCAGCATTTATTCTTGTTTTTTTAAATTATATATGCTAAATTTTTTTACAATGAAAATCTTCGTTCATTAGTAGCAGTAACGTTAACTTATTTAGAATGTCCAAAAAAGTATGTAAAAGAGTTTCAAGAGTTTCAATACAATAGCACAACTAACAAGGCAATACCAAGCAAAATCTTGACATTTCTTTTTTTTTGTCCTTAGAATGTATCCAATGAAGCAAGTAGAGTAATGGGTTCAAAAGTTATTTGAATTAATTCCTTTTTCTGTTTGGTTTTATAACTTAACTATTTCTGGCTGCATGGGGCCTTTGTTGCTGTGTGTAACCTGGCCCAAATTAAAATCACTTGGTTAGCGTTTGAAATATACTGATCCACGTTACTCCTTTCTAGACTTATTAAATCAGATTCTCTGTGTTTAAGAGAGAACATTAAAAAGCAACAACAACAACTCTCAGTGTGATTCTCGGTTATGGTCCAGGTTGAGGACCACTGATCTGTCGGCAGGTGGGAGTGACAAGGTAGGCAGCACAGCATGTGAACGAGGGCGTGGAGGAGAGGGAGAGGGCCTCCTGGGCTGGGAGTATTTGGACTCACAGAGCATACAGGACAGTGTGAAACAGTGAAACAAGAGGATGGATATGACTTTGAGAGGAGGAAGACATGGAAGTGGGCAAGAGCAGTGGGTCTGTGACTGATGCATGGAAAGGAGTATGTGATGAAAATGAAGGCAGCAGGAAGTTTGTGTCCTGTTGTGGTGAATAGCTCAGTTGGTAAAGAATCTGCCTGCAACGCAGGAGACCCGAGTTCGATTCCTAGGTTAGGAAGATCCGCTGGAGCAGGGATAGGCTGCCCACTCCAGTATTCTTGGGCTTCCCTTGTGGCTCAGCTGGTAAAGAATCCGCCCGCAATGCAGGAGACCTGGGTTCGATCCCTGTGTTGGGAAGATTCTCCTGGGGAAGGGAAAGGCTACCCACTCCAGTATTCTGGTCTAGAGAATTCCATGGACTATATAGTCCATGGCGTCACAAAGCACTGGACACGACTGAGCGACTCTCACTTCACTTCACTTTAGAATAAAAGAAAATTCAAGTCACACGGTGGGTTAGGGAAGGAAATGGCAGCAGAAAAGGCATTTGGCGTTTCAGAAATAGAAGGCAATGATCTGACAGGATGATGGGTGTACTAATCTCTTTGGTAACTTTTTGGATCTAGAAATGAGAAGGAAGAATAATATCCGGTAGAAGAAATACTGCAAGCCACACAATTTTGAGCACCAGCAGTGCTGCCCACATCTGACTCTGACCTTCCTCCTTTCCCGGTGGTCCCCTGAGGATGAGCCAGGCTTCTCCAGACCCCTCCACCCCAGGCTTTTGCCCACCACCCTAGGGTCCAGGTGGCCTCATATTTCCTCTCTTAGGCAGAGGAAGGAGTTGATTGGACATGTTTGCTTCTGGGCTTCCCACATGGGAAGTAAAGAACCTACTTGCCAATGCAGGAGATGTAAGAGATGTGGGTTTGATCCCTGGGTGGGGAAGATCCCCTGGAGGAGAGCATGGCAACCCACTCCAGTATTCTTGCCTGGAGAATCCCATGGACAGAGGAGCCTGGCGGGCTACAGTCCATAGGGTTGCAAAGAGTCTACTATTTTCTCAATAGACTTATATGGTGTAAACTTTATGGCTGCCTACCTGATGACCCAGAATGCACTGAATATTGATTTTTTTTTTTCTTTTTTGTTCTCTTAACAGCTCTTACTTACTGGGGCATAGGGGAGGCAAGAAAGTATGGTGGAAAAAAGTGAATATTTCAAAATTATCTTTTTCTGCTCAAAACAAGGATAACTTCCTTTGCTAGCTCAAAGGTCACACTAAACGTGTGATTTTAGTTTTCTGATTTTCTGGTTTTCTGATTCCAAATTTCCTAATCCTTTGGTGACTCATGTGACTAAACTAAGATGTTAAAACACAAGAGATTATTTAAAAATAACAAATAACTATTAATGTTTTTGCCTTTCTGCTTTTGTATTAGTAGAGCATATTTGACCATTATAGAACAGAACTGGTTATATATTTCAAAATATATCTTACTGTGTTGGAAAGTTCAGGAGTTCACTATTTGGATAGAATGGTGTATCTGTCTTGCAAAAAATGTCATTTTAATTTAGCATCTGGAGGGTCAGGTTGGTGTAAGGTTGCCTCATTCCAGAGGGTCAGAGGAAAATCCCTCTGTAAGGAGGAGGCCAGCCATCAGGTGGCACTCAAGCACTACCCAATAACATAAGAAGCAGCATCTGAGTTCAGGTTAGTGTGTATGACGGTGAAGCAACAGATTTTGCTGAAAAACAAACGTGTTTAATTTTAAGAATTTTCTGCCTCATATGTAGATAAAATCTTATATAGACCACAAACACTATTATTAAAATCCATATAAACTAAGATAAAAGTTTATTACTTCTCTGCTATGAATAGGCAGTTTCATTTCTCCTGCATTTGTTGTTGTTATTATTATTATTTTAGTCTAAGTCATCTCTGACTCTTTTACGACCCTATGGACTGCAGCCCACCAAGCTCCTCTGTCCATGGAATTCTCCATGAAAGAATAGTAGAGTGGGCAGCCATTTCCTTCTCCAGGGGATCTTCCCGACCCAGGGATCGAACCCCTGTCTCCTACATTGGCAGCCGGATTCTTTGCCACTGAACCACCTGGTAGCCCTTCTCTTGCATACTTCAAACAAAGGATATTATTTAGTAATTATTACATATTTTTGCCCACATGCTTGAAAGCATATGTCAATAAATAGTGCCTAAAAGTCTTCTGTCAGAAAAATGTTGAGAACTTCTTTTGTGCAGAGGGAACTGCAGCAAGACTGATGGGCTATCACCATGCACCACTACTGGCATTTCCTGGGAGAGGCGTCCTTGTCACCTCAGAAGGCATGCACACTTTCAGGCCCAGTTCAGAAGGATGCGAACTGATGAGCATAAGGCAGTTTCACTTTTCTAAAAAAGATCATATTTGTATTCCCAAGTTAACTTTTTATTGATATAAATATCTAACATAGCATTTGAACATACTAAATAAAAATTTGGAGTCTCTGCATGTAATTAAAGCTGTTTAGATCCACGCTAAGATAATTCTTGGGCTTCCCTGGTGGCTCAGACAGTAAAGAATCCAGGTGCAAGGCAGGAGACCTGGGTTCAATACTTGGGTCAGGAAGATCCCCTGGAGAAGGGAATGCTACTCACTCCAGTTTCTTGCCTGGAGAATTCCAAGGACAGAGGAGCCTGGTAGGCTACAATCCATGGGGCCGTAAAGAGTCGGACACAACTGAGCGACTAATACTTTCTGGTAAGTTAGTTATATCATAGAAAGTAACTAATGTGAACATTTTAAAACATAAAATCAAAATTACATCATCCTTACTGATATAAATTAATTTATCTCACTGTTACTGTTCCTTTCTCTTTTAAGTAGAGACTATGTGATTTTTATTTGGTCAAATATCTTTTTGTTTCACGTTTTTATTCTGGAAATTTAAAAAAATATACAAAAGAAGAGAGACTAATATAATGAGCCCATTTATATTCTTATTCCAGCTTCAATAATTGCCAACATTCTACACTATTGTTCCATCTATTCTCTCCAACCTTTATTTTTCCAAGTATCTGAAACATTTTAAAGTAAACCCAAGAGATCATATCATTTATCTTGTGAACACTTGTTTGTATCATCAGCAATTGAAAATTTAAAAGAAAAACACCAACCACATAATCACACCACTATCCCATTACTGGAGTGCTTGATATTTAACTTTGTTTCAAAGCTCAATATGACATCCTTAAGAAATAATATTTAAGTTTTGAGGGCTTAAAATGAGGATATGCTATAGAATGTTGAATAAATATTTATTTTTGAAAAACGGGCAGAATGATTTTTTAATGCATTTAGTATATATTGCAGCTGAAGATGGATAAACTCTGTACAATCAGCAAAAACAAGACCGGGAGCAGACTTTGGCTCAGATCATGAACTCCTTATTGCCAAATTCATACTTAAATTGAAAAACATAGGGAAAACCACTAGACCATTCAGGTATGACCTACATCAAATCCCCTACAATTATAAAGTGAAAGTGACAAAATAGATTCAAGGGATTAGATCTGATGGAGTGTCTGAAGAACTACGGATGGCGGTTCACTACATTGCACAGGAGGTGGTGACCAAGATCATCCCCAAGAAAAAGAAATACAAAAAGGCAAAACACCTGTCTGAGAAGGCCTTACCAATAGCTGAGAAAAGAAGAGAAGCCAATGGCAGAGGAGAAAAGGAAAGATATCTACCTACCTGAATGCAGAGTTCCAAAGAATAGCAAGGGGAGATAAAAAAGCCTTCCTCAGTGATCAGTGCAAAGAAATAGAGGAAAACAATAGAATGGGAAAGACTAGAGATCTCTTCAAGAAAATTAGGGATACCAGGGCAATATTTCATGCAAAGATGGGCACAATAAAGAACAGAAATGGTAGGGACCTAACAGAAGTGGAAGATATAAGAAGAGGTGGCAAGAATACACAGAAGAACTGTACAAAAAAGATCTTCACGATCCATGATAACCATGGTGGTGTGATCACTCACCTAGAGCCAGACATCCTGGAATGTAAAGTCAAGTGGGCCTTAGGAAGCATCAATTTGAACAATGCTAGTGAAGATGATGGAATTCCAGTAGAGCTATTTCAAATCCTAAAAGATGATGCTGTGGAAGTGTTGCACTCAATATACCAGCAAATTTGGAAAACTCAGCAGTGGCCACAGGACTGAAAAAGTCAGTTTTCATTCCAATCCCAAAGAAAGGCAATATCAAAGATTGTTCAAACTACTGCACAATTGCACTCATTTCACATGGTAGCAAAGTAACACTGAAAATTCTCAAAGCCAGGCTTCAACGGTACATGAACCGTGAACTTCCAGATGTTCAAGCTGGATTTGCAAAAGGTAGAGGAACCAGAAATCAAATTGCCAGCATCTGCTGGACTGTCAAAAAAGAGAGTTCGAGAAAAACATCTACTTCTGCTTTATTGACTATGCCAATGCCTTTGACTGTGTGGGTCACAATGAAGTATGGAAAATTCTGAAAGAGATGGGAATACCAGACCACCTGACCTGCCTCCTGAGAAATCTGTATGCAGGTCAAGAATCAACCATTAGAACCAGACATAGAACAATAGACTTGTTCCAAATTGGGAAAGGATTGTGTCAAGGCTGTATATTGTGACTCTGCTTATTTAACTAATATGCAGAGTATATCATGTGAAAGTACAGAGTACATCAGAGTACATCCAGCCATGCTGGATGAAGCACAAGCTGGAATCAAGATTGCCAGGAGAAATATCAGTAACCTCAGATACTCAGATGACACCACCCTTATGGCAGAAAGTAAAGAAGAACTAAAAAGCCTCTTGATGAGAGTGAAAAAGCTGGCTTAAAGTCAACATTCAAAAAACTAAGATCATGGCATCCAGTCCCACCACTTCATGGCAAATAGAGGGGGAAACAATGAAAACATTGACTTTATTTTCTTGGGCTTCAAAATCACTGCAGATGGTGACTGAAACCATAAAATAAAACGACGCTTGCTCCTTGGAAGAAAAGTTATGACCAACCTAGACAGAATATTAAAAAGCAGAGGCATTACTTTGCTGACAAAGTTCTGTCTAGTCAAAGCTATGGTTTTTCCAGTAGTCATGTATAGATGTGAGAGTTGGACCATAAAAAAGGCTAAGTGCCAAAGAATTGATGGAGAAGACTCTTGAGAGTCCTTTGGAGTGCAAGGACATCAAACCAGTCAATGGTAAAGAAAATCAGTCCTGAATATTCATTGGAAGGACTGATGCTGAAGCAGAAGCTCCAATACTTTGGCCACCTGATGCAAAGAAGTGACTCATTGGAAAAGCCCCTGATGCTGGGAAAGATTGAAGGCTGGAGGAGAAGGGGACGACAGAGGATGAGATGGCTGGATGGCATCACCGACTCAATTGACATGAGTTTGAACAAGCTCTGGCAGTTGGTGATGAACAGGAAAGCCTTGCCTGCTGCAGTCCAAGGGGTCGCAGAGAGTCGGACACGACTGAGCAACTGAACTGATAGAGAGACATTCCATTATTTAAAGTATAAAAACCTCATGTGTGAGTCATTGGACAAATGAAAAGCATATACATTTCTAGAGATAGGCAAAGTTTTTTTTTTAATTTGCATGTGTATACAAAATTTTGTACACTTTTATAAGTAAGATAAGTGTGTTCCAATTAGCTGAGTTCTGTTTTATTACCACAGTTCCAGTAAAAGTTATACAAATATAGCTACATTGGTTAAGCTATGTCTGCCATGAGGCTTAGGACTTTCTGATGCTCAGCTCTGTTTATTCTGGCTTCCTTTCATTTTCAGACTTTATGTGATGTAATGTTCCCTATAAAAATCTGACATCAATATGGGTAGGATTGGATTCCTTAAACATTTTCTGAAGATAATCAGTGTTGTTAGGTATTAGTATTATCCTCCTGGGCTGCCCATAGTGACCTTAGCTTCAACTGAAGCAGGCGTGAGGCGTTTGTTTACCTCAAATAACTAAAGCTTAAGATCATGCCGCAGCGTTTAGTTAAAACCAGGAGAGGCAGGCTATTGCCTAGATGAATGTAATTGATATTGCATATCCTTTAAGGAATGCAATGTTTAGATTATATCTAGTGGTGGTGAAGAGCAAACAGACAGCTTTTTTTCCCTCTCAGATCTTGTAATTCTTCCACGCTATTTACAATATTCTATTAACCCAGTATACTGCCTGTGTGTGACAACCTTGCAGGGTTTTTCCTGGCAGATGGTTAATTAAAAATCTAAAAGAATGTACAGATTCAATTGCAATCATGAATATAAAGTAACTGTTATTTCCTCAGATTTTCCCTATCTTCTGTGTATGCCAGCTTTACATGGAATTAGTCTTGGGAGAACTTGTATGAGGAAAAGCATAGGAAAGTTAACTTTGTCTCATCCTATTTCTTGTCGTTTAAGTTGCTAAGTCGTGTCAGACTCGTCGCCACACCATGGACTGTAGTTTGCCAGGCTTCTCGGTCCATGGGATTTCCCAGGCAAGAATACTGGAGTGGGTGGCCATTTCCTTCTCCAGCCTCATCAGATATCTCTAAATGTTATTTGTTGACTAACTTCTGAAACTCTAAAACCAAAGTTCTGTTAATTCTATAGCAGAGAGATTGAATTCTTTGTTCAAATACAACTCCTGAGCCCTAAGCCTTGGGAATTATTTATACCTTGATGTGTATTCACCCACTATCCTTTTCTCTGGGCAAGTCTTGATGTTGATGGGAACGTGAGCAGACCCAGGTTGCTCTCAGAAAGAATACATATGGGCTGTCTTAAGAAGCAGGTTTATTCAACAGAATTACCTCTGGTCAGAATTTGACTAACTAAAAAGTACCAAGGAAATTTGTGTCAGCAAGTAGCCTAAAATTACCTCTTTTGATTTCTGTTCAGGCTAAAAACATCTGTTTAACAAAATGTTATCAGAAGTGTTTTATTGAAAACAAATATTATGGGCTGCTATAAGAAACTATTTTGTCTAATTTCCCTGAAATACATCCTCCAACATAAAACTGCCAACATCGTCATCTACTAAAAGTTATACCAATAGTTCCCCTCATGGATCACAGCCTTGTTATGCCGAAGGGGCTTGCATAACTCAGTGAAGCTACGAGCTGGGCCGTGCAGGGCCACCCAACACAAACAGATTATAGTGAAGAATTCTGACAAAACGTTGCCCACTGGAGGAGGAAGAAAAACAGTGACGGAACCTAGACAAAAGCGATGACAAACCTAGACAGCATATTAAAAAGCAGAGACATCACTTTGCCGACGAAGGTCCTTATAGTCAAAGTTCTGGTTTTTCCAGTTCGTGTATGAATGTGAGAGTTGGACTATAAAGGCTGAGCACAGGAATTGATAACTTTCGAATTGTGCTGGAGAAGACTCTTGAGAGTCCCTTGGACTGCAAGGAGATCAAGCTAGTCAATTCTAAAGAAAATATACCCTGAATATTCACTGGAAGGACTGATGCTGAAGCTGAAGCCCCAGTACTTTAGCCACCTGATGCAAAGAACCGACTCACTGGAAAAGATCCTGATGCTGGAAAAGATTGAAGGCAAAAGGAGAAGGGGATGACAGAGGATGAGATGATTAGATAGCATCACCAACTCAGTGGACATGAATTTGAGCAAACTCTGGGAGATAGTGAAGGACAGGGGGGCCTGGTGTGCTGCAGTCCATGGGGTCACAAAGAGTCAGAATGACTTTGTGAATGAACAACAAAAACAACATATCAACATATAATTGGAAAACTTCCTCTTCAAATGGAGTAAAGTGTATTAGAACTTGTAAACTTCGGAGTGACACACTCCTGGGTTTTTTGTTCTGACACCAACTATTGGTCTATTATGCTCTCATAAATTTGATTTCTTCACCCATAAAATAGCATAATCCCTGACTAATAATAATAGCTGTGTTGGAGACTGTTTTAGCTGAGATGGCAAATATGAAGTCTGGCTGTCTGAATTTGGGTTATCCCAAAAGCAGATCGTAAGGCAAGGACTCAAGTGAAATAGTTTACTTGGAAGTTCAGAGGAGGGAAGTGGAGGAAGGAATCTAGTGATGGGGGGTAACCAATCAAAAGCATGTCCGTGGGTCAGTTGGCTACACAAAAGGCACCCAGAGCTTCTGTAGGGAAAATGTGCAAAGCACACACCCTAGAAATTTCCACCTGAGGAGTGAGGGAGCTTCTGGGAGGCCACTGGTGGAGGGCTTCTCCCTGGGGTATTACTTCCTTAGCACTTTATCCTGCTCCTGAACAACAGCCCCGTGGGATGCCGATGCCAGCGTCAGAATCTCACTGGAGCACACCAAAAATTCCTCAGGAGTGTGGGCCGGGCACTAATGTGCCTTCCACACTAGCACAATGTTTTCCCAGGCTTCAGCAAAAGATGAGGATTCCCTGGCGGCTCAGTGGTAAAGCATCTGCTGCCAATGCAGGAGACACAGGTTTGATCCTTGGGTCAGGAAGATCCCCTGGAGAAGAAAATGGCTACCCATTCCAGTATTCTGGCCTAGAGAATCCCATGGACAGAGGAGCCTAGTGGGTTACAGTCCATGGGGTCTTAAAAGAGTCAGACACAACTTAGTGGCTAAACAACAATAATAAAAGAGAGCTATGGAAATACAAAGTTAAACTACCTTTTATTAGAAGATGTTATTGATCATAGAGGATCCTGCTGTGATGTATGTCAGAGAGTGTTTTGCCTATGTTCTCCCCTAGGAGTTTTATAGTTTCTGGTCTTACATTTAGATCTTTAATCCATTTTGAGTTTATTTTTGTGTGTGGGAGAAAATAATAGCAAATGAAGCAACTGACAAACAACTAATCTCAAAAATATACAAGCAATTTATGCAGCTCAATTCCAGAAAAATAAATGACCCAATCAAACAATGGGCCAAAGACCTAAATAGACATTTCTCCAAAGAAGACA
>SJYR01004813.1:7643-18875 GCA_006410655.1 Kobus ellipsiprymnus
TAGATGTATTTTAAATAATGAGCTTGCAAGTATATGAAATGTTTTAGAAGGAAACTGGATTTTGAGGTTGGAATTTGAGATTAAAATAGGTCAAGTCTTAGGGACAGACCATTTGAGTCCTAATTTTTATTCTACCACTTGAATTATTCTATGCCTTGGTTTTCTAATCTGTAGAATGGAGATAATAGTAGCTCCACTTCATACAATGGTTATGTTATTGGATTTTAGTCTCAGAATCACTGTTAATTCACTATATGACATTGGCCAAGTTATTTCACTTCTTTGGGCTTCCATGTACTCATATTTAAAACAGATTTCAATCTCAAACAGATAATTTCTGAATCTTCTGTGGTTAAATTCCATGATTCCCTCATTATGTGCATCATTTATAATGTGCATTGCATATAAAGAAGTAAACATTGCAAACTTTTAAGTTGATAATGAAATACCATCAATATCTTGGAGCTGTGTTAGAAACAGGAAAGTAATGACTAGTAAAACTGATAATGCCCATAGCAAAAGGAAATGAGACATTTAAAAAAGTAATAGAGGCATTCACTGTTCCATTAATAAAGGGAACAAAGCAAATATAAGTGGGCCTATCGCTATCAGTCAGTCTGACTGATCGACTTAAATAAGACTGTAATTAATGCACATCATTTACAAATACAGGGGAATGGAGACAATTCTTTAACCAATGGTTGCAAATCACAGTTTAAGAATTATACTCAGTCGTTTTAAACGGATTGAAATCCTCACATGTGGGCCGTGAAATTGGCCCTCGGAGCTCTCCCACTCACAGCTCCTACACAGGGAGCACAGCCAGACGGTTTTACAATCCCTGTATGCTGCTTCTGTGCAGCAATGGCAACGGTAGGGCTGTTTCATTGCCTTGCAGGATTCCTGGGAAAGAGCTTGCACCAGATTGTTCAGAGTTTTCATGGACTCCTCAAAATCTTTAAACCCTACTTATAATTTCGGCCTAGGTAATTGTATGGGTGCTAACTAGATCACATCCCAGGTCAGCTAGCATCGTTTGTACTGCCAGTTAAAGTTTCAAAAATGTTAAAAGGAAATGAATCGTAAAAATTCTCAGTGCTAAATGCAGAGCTGCATTTAACATTTGTTCCTGGAGGAGAATTATTTTTTGACTCATAAAGCTCAAGGTATTTCCAGGTTTCTGTTTCATTTGTTGGCAGGCTTATCAGCAGGGTTCCTTCTACCACCCATCCTGAGCAAGAGCAAGCTGACATTCTATGCTATCCCAAGGCTATGCTCCACTTCCCAGGACTTAACACTGCCTCCCAAGCGCATGCTTTGTATGTTCTTCCGTGTCAGGTGCCACTTTATTCAGGCCTGAAATATTTCTGAAACCTCAGCCTGCTGATCTCTGGTCCCTCTGCTTTTTGCATTATTTTATTTCTGACATTAAATCTCTGACTAACTTGTTTGATTTTAGAATGCAGTGTTCTCATTATTCCAGATGTACAGCCTGTTTTATACCCACTGAGCTGTCCCTCATAGCCCCTGCAAAAAAAAAAAAAAAACCCAAAGTGCTAAATTATCTTGAAATTCTTTTAAAATTTATATAATCAAAATGTGAAGTGGGTGCCTTTAGCCTGCAACAACAACAAAAAGTGAACTACTTCATTCAGCAAGTACTTGGGGCTCTTATCTAAAAAGAAAAACATTCTAGAAAAGGTCACAATATGGTCATAAGATGAAAGCTAACTTTATTTTCTAACTTGATTTAAAATAACCTATTATCAAAACCCAAAGCAAGCTTTTAGTAACTTTACTGCTTTTGTTTTAAAACAATAATGTTTAATGGGAAAATTAATGTTTTTCTTGTACCTTCTGCCTATGAGAGCACTTGTTTCCAGGCTTCCTACAACAAAACATTAAGAGTTTAGTTCACATCATGCTGAAACAATAAAGTTGAGTAAAAACTGAAGGGAAATACATCTTCAGTGAGATTCCATCATCCCTTATTAATGCCATAATTGAGGGCTATAAATCTGTTTCTTATACAATTCATGCAATAAAATACTTAATGGATTGTGAATGACATGTTATAAAACTAGGCATTAAGTATCGCAATTTATATTTAAATGGGCTTCAGACATAAATAAATGCTCTATAAATAGCAGGCTTTCTCAAGTCAGAAGATATAACCTTCCATTTACTTCTAGCAGACCTGGGAGCAGAATCATTATGGAGTGTGTTGCTGTCACCAAATTGTTATTTTACCTTGAATTAGGTTTTGTTTTTTTTTCTTTACATTTAAAATAGTTTATGATTACAAAATTGTTCAAGATCTCTGCAACCAAAATCAGCTCCAAGTACTGCCTTTATAAGCAAAGCCCCCTAAAAGGATGTCGGAATGATCTTACCCCTAAAACTAGATTGTGTGGCATTGATATTGCTGCCTGATCCATAATGAACATATGATGAAAAGATGGAATACAGTAAGAATGAGGCACCTGGAACCATGAAAATATCTATTAGCCCAAACCTGCTCAGTCCCTTTGTATCACCTTCTCTCCAAATGGTCATTTCCCTAGGGGACATCACTGTGGCATTTAACACAGTAAATCTTGCAGTAAATCTGCAAAGGAGATTCAACCTTCTCACTCAAGAGACTGGGGAGTAAACCACCACTCATGGCATATTTTAAGTAAACAGGGTGGCTCAGGCCAGGCAATGTGAAGCTTATAGAAGTGCTGAGAGTGTGAAAACAAAGCCAAGTGTTAGATCGTGTCCAAAGTTTAAGCCCATATCTGCTTGGCATCTTGTAAGGCAAATCAAGGTTATAATATTGAAGCATCCCTCATTTCTGTTGTGAAGTCACACTTTACCTTCATATTCTGAATATGTGAGTGACTGTGTGTGTGTGTGTGTATCTGAAATCTAGTCTTTGACTTCAGAAACTCTGACAAATTTGACTACTTCAATCTGTTCAAAGGACCAGTGGCTCACTAGATGAGAGGGAAGATAAGCATGGACTCACTAATGTTTGCAGATGAGAAATACCAATAAAAGACTAGTCTTAACTACCTTGGGGAACTGAATGAGCCAGAAATGCCTACACAACACTAGACATAATGAACCATCATTGCCAGAGTGCTGGATGGTGAGTCTAGGCCTAAGGTTTGATTCCATGTTAACCCCACTTGCTAATTTATGGGCCAATGATTCCAGAACTATATATCTTAAAAGCTGGGGAAGGCCAAGGCTAGGAAATGAACTCTAACATCCATTCTAAAATTAACATACTCTGATCTGAGTCTGAATGTTTCAGTCCTATCCATGTCATCCATGATTTGTTAATTTACTGACCCCATCCAATCTTATCATTCCCATCCAAATATAAAATTAATCACTTTGAAAGCTGCTCAGATGAAATTTCATATCTTCCAAGTAAAGTATTCCCTGAGATTGAGCTGAAAATTCTCTATCTCTGGCAATATTCTGCTCTGCTTTTTGAAAATAGGACCAGGTGGTCTCTGAACAGAAGCCACTAAACGGTGGCCACAGATATCATTCTCTACCTGATGAAAGCTGTGGTCTCCTCTACTGATTGCATCACCTTCTCTCCAAATGGTCATTTCCCTAGGGGACATCACTGTGGCATTTAACACAGTAAATCTTGCAGTAAATCTGCAAAGGAGACTCAACCTCCTCACTCAAGAGACTGGGGAGCAAACCACCACTCATGGCATATTTTAAGTAAACAGGGTGGCTCAGGCCATGCAATGTGAAGCTTATAGAAGTGCTGTGAGTGTGAAAACAAAGCCAAGTTTTAGATCGTGTCCAAAGTTTAAGCCCATATCTGCTTGGCATCTTGTAAGGCAAATCAAGGTTATAATATTGAAGCATCCCTCATTTCTGTTGTGAAGTCACACTTTACCTTCATATTCTGAATATGTGAGTGACTGTGTGTGTGTGTGTGTATCTGAAATCTAGTCTTTGACTTCAGAAACTCTGACAAATTTGACTACTTCAATCTGTTCAAAGGACCAGTGGCTCACTAGATGAGAGGGAAGATAAGCATGGACTCACTAATGTTTGCAGATGAGAAATACCAATAAAAGACTAGTCTTAACTACCTTGGGGAACTGAATGAGCCAGAAATGCCTACACAACACTAGACATAATGAACCATCATTGCCAGAGTGCTGGATGGTGAGTCTAGGCCTAAGGTTTGATTCCATGTTAACCCCACTTGCTAATTTATGGGCCAATGATTCCAGAACTATATTATCTTAAAAGCTGGGGAAGGCCAAGGCTAGGAAATGAACTCTAACATCCATTCTAAAATTAACATACTCCGATCTGAGTCTGAATGTTTCAGTCCTATCCATGTCATCCATGATTTGTTAATTTACTGACCCCATACCAATCTTATCATTCCCATCCAAATATAAAATTAATCACTTTGAAAGCTGCTCAGATGAAATTTCATATTTTCCAAGTAAAGTATTCCCTGAGATTGAGCTGAAAATTCTCTATCTCTGGCAATATTCTGCTCTGCTTTTTGAAAATAGGACCAGGTGGTCTCTGAACAGAAGCCACTAAACGGTGGCCACAGATATCATTCTCTACCTGATGAAAGCTGTGGTCTCCTCTACTGCTTCCCTTGTTTTCCTCAGTGCATTTCTTTCATATCATTGAGTAATGCTGCATGCCAGGGGTGGTTCTTGGACATCAGAGGGGAAACAGTATTTGGAAAGCGTATCCCAATTTATAACTGTGAAGTTCAGGTATAGTAACAGATCCTGTGAATATTACACATCTCATTTTAGAAGTAATGAAACCACCTTAGATACATATATTGACTTGTCTCAGTTCTATCCACAGGAATGCTGCTGCTGCTATGTCGTTTCAGTCGTGTCCGACTCTGTGCAACCCCAGAGATGGCAGCCCACCAGGCTCCCCCGTCCCTGGGATTCTCCAGGCAAGAACACTGGAGTGGGTTGCCATTTCCTTCTCCAATGCATGAAAGTGAAAAGTGAAAGTGAAGTCACTCAGTCGTGTCTGACTCCTAGCGACCCCATGGACTACAGCCTACCAGGCTCCTCCATACATGGGATTTTCCAGGCAAGAGTACTGGAGTGGGTTACCATTGCCTTCTCTACCCACAGGAATACATGTCCTATAAAAGTAGGAATCTGTATCTTTTTAATCCTTTGCTATACCCTGGCACATAGTATTCACTTAAATACTAATACTACTTATAAATAAATAGTTGTTTTAATGAATATTACAGCAAATATATGAGAGAGAATCCCAAATCTTATGAAACTTGATGTATTCATAAAAGTACCAGTTCTCAGAAAAGTACCAAGTCACAGAGATTGCACTCAACTACAGATACCAGCAGTTATGTGAGCTAAGTAATAATTTCTGTGCCCCAGTTTTATCATCTGTAAAATGGGTATGATAATATTTGTTGAAAGAACAAAAAGAGCTAAAGATTTTAAGAGTGCTACCATGGTACTAGGCACATCAAAAAAGGCTTATAAAATCTCAGGTGTTTCCTTTTTTTTCTTTGTTTGTATACTGTTCCCTCTTTTCCCCTCTACCCTCTTTTTTTCTGACTTTATTCTTTCCAAGTTCCTTTTCCTCTCTCAGGGTCCTTCACTAGGGAGCTCAACTTTAAAGATAATTTAAAAAATAAAAAAGGCTCCTCCTACTCCCTATGGCCGTAGGAGAAGAAATGCTATGACCAACCTAGACAGCCTATTAAAAGGCAGAGTTCACTTTGCCAACAAAGGTCCATCTAGTCAAAGCTATGTTGTTTTCCAATGGTCATGTATGGATGTAAGGGTTGTACTGTAAAGAAAGCTGAGTGCCGAAGAATTGATGCGCTTGTACTGTGGTGTTGGAAAAGACTCTTGAGAGTCCCTTGAACAGCAAGAAGATCCAACCAGTCCATCCTAAAGGAAATCAGTCCTGGGTGTTCATTGGAAGGACTGATGCTGAAGCTGAAACTCCAATACTTTGGCCACCTGATGTGAAGAACTGACTCACTGGAAAAGACCCTGATGCTAGGAAAGATTGAAGGCGGGAGGAGAAGGGGACAACAGAGGATGAAATGGTTGGATGGCATCACTGACTCGATGAACATGAGTTTGAATGGTTGGATGGCATCACTGACTCGATGAACATGAGTTTGAATAAGCTCCAGGCATTGGTGATGGATGGGGAAGTCTGGCATCCTGCAGTCCATGGGGTTGAAAAGAGTTGGACACGACTGAGCAACTGAACTGAACTCCCCAGAGCTGCCGTTTTTAGATATATCCCCTGTGGCTCCAAAAGTAGAGAAAATTCCCAGGACAATCTAAGAGATTCACAGTGACCATCTTGTAAACATGAGATCTTGTTCTTACATTTGTTCCTTACATATATTTGTTCTTTTTCAAGCAATTGTTTCATAGTGAGGTTGTAATAGATTTCCTCAGCAACAATGAAGAATTCCAGATCTCTCTATCTTTTCCTTGTGAAGTTCTTTGTGGATGTAGATTTCCCTTGCATTATTCCTAAGTTGCTTAGCCTTCTATTGGCCACCAGGTTCTCTGTCCCTTTCTTCTCTTCAGTGATTTCTGGAGCCCTTGAAAAAGAAAGTGTTAGTCGCTTCAGCTGTGTCTGACTCTTTGCAACCCCTTGGACTATAGCTTGCCAGGATCCTCTATCCATGGAATTCTCCAGGCCAGAATACTGGAGTGAGTAGCCATTCCCTTCTCCAGGGATCTTCTCGATCCCCTCGATCTTCTCCAGGGATTGAATTCAGGTCTCCTGCATTACAGGCAAATTCTTTACCCTCTGAGCTTCCAGAGTAGCCCATACAGCCTGTTATTCAGAAAATTGTGGTTGTTGCTTTTGGTTTTCCAGATGCTGTCATCCTTAGTGATCTTTGCTCTGCTCTGATTTATCTTTTTCATAATAATAGCTTTCACCTTTTTGCTAATTTTCAAAATTCATCTTCCTGTTTTATGTTTCTATATTTGTCATTGCTATACCCTGGCACATAGTATTCACTTAAATACTAATACTACTTATAAATAAATAGTTGTTTTAATGAATATTACAGCAAATATATTAGAGAGAATCCCAAATCTTGTGAAACTTGATGTATTCATAAAAGTACCAGTTCTCAGAAAAGTACCAAGTCACAGAGATTGCACTCAACTACAGATACCAGCAGTTATGTGAGCTAAGTAATAATTTCTGTGCCCCAGTTTTATCATCTGTAAAATGGGTATGATAATATTTGTTGAAAGAACAAAAAGAGCTAAAGATTTTAAGAGTGCTACCATGGTACTAGGCACATCAAAAAAGGCTTATAAAATCTCAGGTGTTTCCTTTTTTTTCTTTGTTTGTATACTGTTCCCTCTTTTCCCCTCTACCCTCTTTTTTTTCTGACTTTATTCTTTCCAAGTTCCTTTTCCTCTCTCAGGGTCCTTCACTAGGGAGCTCAACTTTAAAGATAATTTAAAAAATAAAAAAGGCTCCTCCTACTTGCTATGGCCGTAGGAGAAGAAATGCTATGACCAACCTAGACAGCCTATTAAAAGGCAGAGTTCACTTTGCCAACAAAGGTCCATCTAGTCAAAGCTATGTTTTGTTCCAATGGTCATGTATGGATGTAAGGGTTGAACTGTAAAGAAAGCTGAGTGCCGAAGAATTGATGCGCTTGTACTGTGGTGTTGGAAAAGACTCTTGAGAGTCCCTTGAACAGCAAGAAGATCCAACCAGTCCATCCTAAAGGAAATCAGTCCTGGGTGTTCATTGGAAGGACTGATGCTGAAGCTGAAACTCCAATACTTTGGCCACCTGATGTGAAGAACTGACTCACTGGAAAAGACCCTGATGCTAGGAAAGATTGAAGGCGGGAGGAGAAGGGGACAACAGAGGATGAAATGGTTGGATGGCATCACCGACTCGATGAACATGAGTTTGAATGGTTGGATGGCATCACTGACTCGATGAACATGAGTTTGAATAAGCTCCAGGCATTGGTGATGGATGGGGAAGTCTGGCATCCTGCAGTCCATGGGGTTGAAAAGAGTTGGACACGACTGAGCAACTGAACTGAACTCCCCAGAGCTGCCGTTTTTAGATATATCCCCTGTGGCTCCAAAAGTAGAGAAAATTCCCAGGACAATCTAAGAGATTCACAGTGACCATCTTGTAAACATGAGATCTTGTTCTTACATTTGTTCCTTACATATATTTGTTCTTTTTCAAGCAATTGTTTCATAGTGAGGTTGTAATAGATTTCCTCAGCAACAATGAAGAATTCCAGATCTCTCTATCTTTTCCTTGTGAAGTTCTTTGTGGATGTAGATTTCCCTTGCATTATTCCTAAGTTGCTTAGCCTTCTATTGGCCACCAGGTTCTCTGTCCCTTTCTTCTCTTCAGTGATTTCTGGAGCCCTTGAAAAAGAAAGTGTTAGTCGCTTCAGCTGTGTCTGACTCTTTGCAACCCCTTGGACTATAGCTTGCCAGGATCCTCTATCCATGGAATTCTCCAGGCCAGAATACTGGAGTGAGTAGCCATTCCCTTCTCCAGGGATCTTCTCGATCCCCTCGATCTTCTCCAGGGATTGAATTCAGGTCTTCTGCATTACAGGCAAATTCTTTACCCTCTGAGCTTCCAGAGTAGCCCATACAGCCTGTTATTCAGAAAATTGTGGTTGTTGCTGTTGGTTTTCCAGATGCTGTCATCCTTAGTGATCTTTGCTCTGCTCTGATTTATCTTTTTCATAATAATAGCTTTCACCTTTTTGCTAATTTTCAAAATTCATCTTCCTGTTTTATGTTTCTATATTTGTCCATTTTGACCTTTTTTTTTTTTTACTGCTTGTCTTCTTATGAGCTAATAATCAGTTTGAGATGGTTAATTTGCTACTGTTGATATTATACAAGTATTAGCTATCCTTCCTTTTCCTCCCTGATTATTCTGTTTAATTATTTAATCTTCAAATGTTCAATGTTCTATTTAAAAAGTTCTTCTCCACATTGTAAATTCTGCATACTATACTCCTTTCCTTTCATCTAACCTATATTTCATGAGGCTAATTTTAACTGAATCCAAAGGATGTCCTCAAAGCCACACTCCACAAAGGAATATGAAAAACTTCCCGTATGATGAATGTGCATCATTCTGGTTTCATCCAGTCTACAGCATCAGTTAGCAACTTCTCTGAGAAACTTATACTGCCGGGCCAGTTTCATTAGGTACGGCAATATCTCTACTGTGATTCTTGCTGTGATCTGATCATAACTGTAAGAAGGGAAGTATTGAATTAAAATTCTCCACTTTAAAGTAAGTTTGAATCTCTGACAAAATTGTGAGACAGACATACACACCTCAGTGTCTTTGCAGATTCTCTATCTCAGCCCACTTCAACCTTTATAAGTATTCCTTCACCTCTGGCTCCTATATGTTGAAAAACCTCATCCTTGACTCTGCCTCTCCTGCGCATTCCACCACAGTGTCCCCAAGTCAAACCTGCCCTGCAGATGTAAAACTGCCTGATGGACAGTTTCCCTGACATCCTGTCCCATCCAGGTTCATCATTGTCCTATTATTCTGTGCTTATCCAACTTGAGTCATTAAAATGATGCAAACTAAATCTCAATTTGATGTTAATGGCTATTAATGACTTAAAAGGTGACCCTTCTTAGGAGACTTAACTATATTTTCAGAGTGCTTCTAATACCATAACCTGAAATGTTGCAGAATGGTGGGAACTTCAAATTCCATGGCAGAGGAGCAAGGGAAATACCACATGTGGATGATAACAGGGCTCATGTCACCTTCTAATCATATTAATACTACTTATAAAGCTTTTCCTCTGAACCTGAGCATGACTGCCCCTGCTTACTGAAGACTGCAACTGGATAATTATACAGTTTGAAGGGATTATATCTGGTAGAATCTTGATGAGTTAATCAATCTTCTTACCTTTGGAGGCATAGTGATTATAAATTATTAGCTCAATTTTTGAATGCAAAAAGACGATGCTCTCTGAAGGGGAATCTGACCATTTGGATGTTAAGCAGAGTGGTTTTTTTTTGTTGTTGTTGTTGTTTCTTTTAATCAATTAAATAGAAGGTTTAAATTTTTCATATAGTTTGAGGGCTTAAATTTTTAATTCAAACTAATATGTCAAGCAATGGCACTTACGAAAATGGAATGACGCAAAGGGACTTTTATCAGTTGATAAGTGGAGATGAGAGGAAAATGCTGACAGATCAGCAGAGTTATCTAAAAGCCAAGAGGCAACCAGAGCCTTGCAGATATCCAAGCCTGGCCAGGAAACAGAGATAAATGAGAGCAGAGAGCAGAAACCTCATTGTTACCCTCCTGCCCGTGGTAAACGGAGACTCTCAGTATGTGAATACCTGTCTCTAATCACGTGTAAAACTGCAAAACTTGCAGGGTTACTTTGATATGAGCAAGGTTAATGTGCTACTCAAGATTAATTGTGACTTCACCAGAAATTTATGGAGGATGAGGGAATCTGAAAGTGAAAAGAGAACCAAAAGCCTTGTTGGAGATTTATCACGAGAGGGTGATGGATGAATGCCTTCAGAAACCAATAATAGGATTTTAAAGATTCACAAAAGCAGCATTAAGGAGATCTCTGGTGCTTACCTTAGACAAACCAGAGCTGGTGGATGGATGAGTACTCTGGTTACAGCTGAGTGGGAAAGCTCAGCTGGTTATTTTAGACTGGGTCTCAAGAAGTGTCTATGCTTGTGTAAGCCACTGTATAGCACAGGTAGCTCAGCTTGGTGCTGTGATAACCTGCAGGGGTGGGATGGGAAGGTGGGAGGGAGATCCAAAAGGGAGAGCATACATGTATACCTATAGCCGATTCACATTATTGTACAGCAGAAATGACTACAACATTGTAAAGTGCTGGGAGCCAGCGTGAGGAACTCCGCCCATGGCAAAGGTCATGAGGAAGGAGGCTTCGGCATACGCAAAGGCGTGATCGAGCCTCAGGAAACCCCCTGTTCCCGAGCGTCTACCCCAAAACCAGAGTATGTTTTATGCTCTCACCTACAACTCTGACTTTACGGGGGCTCTCCCCCATAACCATTTCTCTTGGAGAAGGAGTTAACGTGCAGCTTCAAGGCAATAAAAATTCCTGGGCATGACAAGAGTGTTTCAGCTTACGGACTCCTCTGAAGGTTATCTAGCCCACCTGTATAAGTT